>CM057455.1:523060000-523272500 GCA_016271365.2 Neoceratodus forsteri
TTAGTGGGTACTTGGTTACCATCATCCCAGACATGGATACCATCCAGAAATGGGACATCCTGAAGGCAAGTCTGGTAGGGCCACAAATGCCTGCCCAAGGAACCACAGTAAGAAGGCAGGGACCAAAAAGCCAAGTTGGTAGACCAAGGAGATGCAGAAAAGGGTGAGGGAGAAAAGGACGGCCTTCAGAAGATGGAAGGGGAAAAGAGCAGCACAATTAATAATCACTAGAAATAAATACTAAAATGTTTTAAAAAGTCTCATCATTCAGCACAACAGTTTACTTTTCTGAGTCCTTAAGTCTAAATAAATACAGATTTGGGAAAAAAAACTTACAGTTTTGGAGTAGAAGACATGGATGCAAGATTCAGGCTCCAAACTCAGGACTCAGAACAGCACCACCAAATAGAAAGTCCATAGGTCCCCTTTCCTCATCTCGATGTCCTTAATGATTCCCTTCTGCACTTTGAAAGCTGTTATTGCTCTTTTTTTTCCTTCTATGTTCCAAGGAGTCCCAATTTACAACCCTATACATCAAACAATGCTGTCCATCATAAGCACACCTTAATACAAATCTCAATAATTTTTTGTGTATTTTGTCTAATTTTATAGTACTGCATTATCAGAGGACATTGACAGAGTCCTGGCAGATCAGATACAGAAGTACTGCAGCAGAGTTGGCACTGTGGTGGTCAGGGATTTCAATCTACCAGGAGTGGATTGGAGAACTATGGCTACCACAAGCACTAGGGAACAGGTCCTTTTGGATGCTTTCCAGGATGTATTCCTGTCTCAAAGGGTGGAGGAGCTGACAAGGGAGGGGAACATCTTGGATCTTGTACTGTCAGATGGAGACCATGCAAAGGGAGTACAGACTGAGGACCCTTGGCAGATAGCAGCTACCATACTCTGTGGTTCCCCCTGGATCTTGGTCAGGAGGGGGCATCTACTAGAACCAGATAGTGGACTTCAAAAGGGCTGATTTCATTAGGATGGCTGACATCCTTAGTGGGTACTTGGTTACCATCACCCCAGACATGGATGCCATCCAGAAATGGTACATCCCGAAGGCAAGTCTGGTAGGGCCACAAATGCCTGCCCAAGGAACCACAGTAAGAAGGCAGGGACCTAAAAGCCAAGTTGGTGGACCAAGGAGGTGCAGAAAAGGGTGAGGGAGAAAAGGACGGCCTTCAGAAGATGGAAGGGGATCAACAGAGAGGAGGACAGGGAAGAGTATGGAAGGAACAACAGGGAGGTGAGCAGGGCTGTGAGGGTGGCCAAGCCTTCAAGGGAGCTAATGCTTTCCCAAGGGATAAAGGAGGGTGACAAGGCCTTCTTCAAGCACAGAAGGGAGAAGAGGAACTGCAAGAGCAAATCATAAGGATCATGAAAAATGAAGGGTGGGTAGAGAAGGGGGCTGAACAGGCAGAGGCACTCAGTGAGTACTTCTGTTCAGTATTTACCAGGGAGAGGGATGGACCGATCCCACAGGGGCAAGGCAAATCAGGTGGGGGGGTACTGTAGAAATGAAAAGTAGTGCATTCATTTAATTTAGCTGTCTGAGGCTATGTGACTTGTTAGCTGCATTTAAAGTTCACTGTCCTGTACTTGTATATAATGAGTCTAACATAGATAACTAACTTAGCTGTTCAATTAAATTATCAGGTCTCTTTCTACAGTGAACATAGGAAGACTATTTTACAGTGAAATAAATCAATTCTACAGTATAATGGATGGAAAGATCACTGTGAACAGAGTGTTGGAGGGCCTTAAGGCACTGAACATGGACAAGGCACTAGGGCCAGATGTGATACACCCTAGAGTCCTGAAGGAGCTGGCTGAGGCCCTGGCAGCACCACTAGCAGACTTGTTCAATACCTCCCTGCAGACTGGGTGCATGCCTCAGGACTGGCAGGCAGCGCATGTGGTACCCCTGCATAAGAGTGGCCCCAGGGATGAGCCAGGAAATTATAGACTGGTCAGTCTTATGTCCATTGTGGGTAAGCTCATGGAGACTATCCTAAAGGAAAGATTGGTGACCTTCCTGGAGGTGCCCAGTGTTATGGATGACAGACAGCATGGGTTAGTCTCCAGAAGATCATGTAAACTAACCTGGTTCACTTTTTCGACTGGGTAACAAAAGAACTCAATAGAGGTCGGGCAGTTGATGTCCTGTATCTGGACTTCAGCAAGGCCTTTGAGTCTGTGCCCCATGGCAGATTATGTAGTAAATTGAAAAACCTGGGAGTGTGGGAGAAACGTATGAAGTGGATTGGTAACTGGTAGAGGGACAGACATCAGAGGGTAGTTGTAGTGGGAGAACTTTCAACTCCCAGAGCAGTCACCAGTGGGATCCCACAAGGATTGGTACTGGAGTGTGGAATGTGTTTAGATTTAGGGATAGTAGTTAATAATAGGCCGATGTAACCTCAAGGCCATAATTACTTGTACTTATTTACCTTTTTGTGTCTGAGCCTGGTAACACTATGTATGTATGACTAAAGCAAAATAAAGCATATTTAATAAAAAAAAAAAAAATGATTGGTGCTGGAGCCAGTGCTGTTTAACATCTTCATAGCCAATATGTCAGGTGGGGTTAAGAGCAGGATCAGCCTATTCGCTGATGACAACAAGATAGGCGCAGTGGTGGATGGTTTGGATGGTGGAAAAGAGCTCCAGGAAGATTTGGTAAGGCTTGAACAGTGGTCAGACACTTGGCAACTAGGTTTCAATGTTAAGAAGAGCAAGGTCATGCACTTTGGAGCCAGGAATCCAGGGCACAGTTATCAGTTGGGAGAGGTACGGTTATCCATCTCTGAGGAGGAAAAAGATTTGGGGGTAATGGTCACAAGGAGTATAAACCACTCATCTCAATGAAGGAAAGCAGCAGCAAAAGTCAATAGACTGCTAGGGTGCATTGCTAGAGGAATCACCTCTAGGAGTGAGGAAGTCATCCTGCCACTGTGCAGATTGCTGGTGAAGCCACGCTTAAGAGTACTGTGTGCAGTTCTGGAACCTCTACCTAAAGAAGGACATCAGGCTATTGGAAGGGGTCCAGGGGAGGGAAACAAAGATGATCAGAGGAATGGAGGGGAAACCTTATGAGGATAGGTTGCAGCAGCTCAACATTTACTCACTGAAGGAGAGAAAGAGAACATTGTTTAACAAGGAGTAGCACATTATGCCAAAGCTTGTTTCCAGATGCGAACTGGGAGAACAAGGAAGTTAAGTGACTTACTCAGGATCACTCAGTATGCATCTAGGTAGCTGTGGGATTCAAACCAGGTCTCTTGATCTGCAGCTTAGAGCCTTAACCCACTGCGCTATACTGCCTAAGGGAAAGTGGTGATAAGATCGAAATCTTTAAGTACATGAAGGGCATAGAAGGAGTTAGCACAGCGAGCATGTTTCAGTTAAAGGGAGGGGGGAGCACTAAAGGGCACAGTCTGAAGCTGGGAGTATACATTCAAGAGGGAATTGAGGAGGCACTAATTCATAGAGAGAGTAGTATCTGGTTGGAATGCGTTGCCTGATGAAATGATGGCTCTAAAAACAGTGGGTAGCTTTAAAAGGGGGTGGGAAACTAAGGAGGAAGGGAAAGCAGCAAGGGGTAGGGAGAATGATAGACAGGCAAGGGGTGGGAGACAGCAACTGGAGTTTAAATGGTGTGCTGCTCAATTGAGCAGATGTGATAGACCATTTGGCCTGTATCTGCTGGCATTTTTGTATGTTCATATTAACATGTTGATAAACGGTATTACCATACTCAAAGGATGGCAGTATAAGTTGTACTGATATTCTTTTCCTAGATTCTTTGGGAGTGAAAAATGCTTTCATCATCCAGGCTCCTAATCATCTATTCACCTTTCATACAATACTATTTATATGTGAATCCAACTTCAGTGTGTCATCTATGATCACTCCCAAGCATTTATATTCTCAAACATTTGTTAGACTCTGCCAATTTAATGTTTTTATATTAAGCTTTATTTCACCCTTGTTTTTGGTCCCATTTTGCCTATATAGCACCTCCTGTGTTTTATTTGTACTCAGCGCCATATTATGAAGTCTGTTAAAACCATGCTGCAAAATATTTTCCAACTCACTTGGAGATGCTGCACTTCCTACTGTATTAGCACTGTGTCATCTTCATAAAGTTTTATATATGTTCTAGGTATGATATTTGGCAAGATATTAATGTATATCAGAAACAACAGCGGTCCCAGAATGAATCCCTGTGGTACTCCTCTGTTCAGAATCTGTGGCTTTGAAAGTGTACCATTTACCATGACTGGTTGTTTTCTGTTATATAGGCATGACTGAAGCAATATATTGGACTTTTTTGCCACCCCTATCTGTTCAAGTCTTTTTAACAATTTTGCATGCTCTACTAGATCAAATGCTTTGGAAAGGATGACATACACTGCAGCCATTAACTCTACTTTGTCCAACCCTGTTGATACTGTATTGGCACAATTCATCAGTGCAGTGCCCTTCCCTCCCTAAATCCAGATTGATGCCTGGTCAGAAGATTTTATTTATCCAGGTATTCATTTACTTGTTTCCTAAACAACTTTTCAAAAACATTTGATACGACAAACAGTAATGCCACTTTTCAATAGTTTAATGGAGTATTAAAATCTCCCACTTTATAAATGGGAATCACCTTTGCTGGCTTTCAATATTCTGGATAGATTCCTTCCTTTAAACACCTATTATATATTTTTGTTAAAACAGGAGTTATGATTTCAATAGAATATTTCAAAAATGTTATTTCAATCTGGTCCGGCCCACAAGATTTTTAAACATTTAACCTGTTTATTTCCTTCCATATTTCTTCTTATTTAATAATTCAGAAATAGATACATGGATAGTTGGAGTTTTTTTTTTAACTTACTACTTGCCATCTTGTTATTAACTCATTACTTCATATAGCTTCATATGAAGTCTGAACTCCTTGCCCTTTGAATGCTCCACTATACATTGTGCTAATTTGTCAAAATTATCTGTTTTTATTTTAGGGGGTGAGTACACCACCCCAATACACATGTTTAATGCATAAATATATATCATTACCATTTCTATTCCCTCAATTTATCCTGCATAAATTAACTCCATTGGGCCTGTTCCATCTTTAAGTATAATATCACCCCTCCCCCTCTCCTTGCTCTGTCACATCTGAACTCTACAAAATCTTCTATTTGGATTTTAGAATCCATCATATTCATTGTTAACCAGGTTCCAGTTAGTCCAACAATGTTGTATTCCCCCATATTGATCCATATTTTAGCTGGCCCATTTTGTTAACCATACTTCTTGCACTGTCATGGATTACTCTTATAACTTTTTCCTTTGGCCTATGATTTAACTCTGTATCTCCACTAATTATCAAAACTAACATTTTTTTATATGGATTCACTATGCAGCGTCAACAATTTACCATCATTTCTATTTACTATTCCTATTTTCAAATGTAATGGATATCCCATATTCCATCTATTTGTGAATCCATTTCTTCAGTTTTGTTTGTAAATCCAATCTATCGGGCCATCACAGCAGTCTGGACCGCCATTAATTTACACGTGAGGCCTAATGAATTCCACTGATTGCCACATATGCAGTCAGTAACCTGATTACTAAGCACAAAAACAAGCAAAACAGATACACTGTTCTATGTTTAATTTTGTTTATTTATAACTGTCTATCCTTAAACTGAATTAATCTCAACTATTTGTATTTTTCCCCTTTTCCTCCTAAAATACTGCAATAAATGATAACTCTATTACAACATACCATGTTTAAGCTCTGATATAAATATTATTTTTTAAAACTTTCACTAAACCTGTAATCAATTGTACTTTTAACTACAGAAGATTCTATGTTACTTCCGTGTCTTTACCCCTCAGGCAACACTACAATAGATGATAGCTCCATCCAGAATGACACAATGCATGTGAAAGAATTAAAATAATGTCCTGATACAGCTGAAGCACCACCTTTCTTGAGAAGTATATATGACTTGGACTTTGGCACAGCATTTTGCACGAGATTTCAAAAGTCAGGGTTCTCTATGAAGGAAAATGGCAGCAGGTCAGTTACCATCAGCAGTGCCACTGCAGTGCTTAACTCTTGGGACACAAGATGATTACTGTGTTATTTTGGAAACTTTGTTAATGTCTCTGTATGTTAGTTGCATTAGCTTTCAATGTGACATTGTGGTGGTTACTAGAGATGTTGTACATTTTTAATTTGCAAGTGAAGCTGGGATGACATATGAGAACTTTGAATTTCAGGAAACTTCACAAAGATCTCCAACCTTGCAATAACTTCTCTAGCATTTTCTTTTATTATTAAAATGAATTTTTAAACAAAAAAGCACCCTCTTGGTTATTTACATCCAGCCCCTCTCACCACACCACAGGGCTTTAAATCATACCCTCCAATCACTCCTGCTAAGCCACCACTTCCCTCCTTCCTTTTACCCTGCATAGTTTTTGTTAGGAAACCCAACAATAAACATTTGCTCTCCCCACCTGAAAAAAGGTAAGTTCTGCTGGCTCGGTGGCACAGAGGGCAGAAGTGCTAGTTGCCTTACCTCACACCATGCAGACGACCCAGGTTCGGGAACAACATTGGGTCATTGGGGAGCTGGCATGGGGATTGAGGGAGAGAGTGGGATTGAGCAGCTGAAAGGCAGCTCTCCTCTCCCAGGGTGGTTGTCCACCCCCTTGTATTTCCATTCCCATTGGGTGGAGGTTCGATGGGAAGCATAGGTGGGAGGGGGCCACGGCGATTGCCTGGGGTGGGGTGGAAGTTGCTGAGCCAGTACCCGGCATACATGTGCTCCTCCATGCACATGCATGCATGTATCTGCTGGGGTACAGGATCTGCGGAGAAAATGGGGAAAAAAAGCCCGCAAAAATTATTAATAAAAAAAGGCAAGTTCCCCCTTTCCTCCTCCCTGTCCCTGGTATTTTATAACAGAAACCCCCTACCTTTCCAACTCTACTGCCAATAAATCCTCCCTCCTCAACCAAAGCCCCCAAACCTCAGTTTCACATTTCTAAATGGCTGAAATGAATGACATCATCCTCCAGTGAAGCGAGCATCATCACTATTCAGTGTTTGGAATCAGAATGAATAGTCAAGTGAAGTTAGTCCTAGTGGTAATACTTGCTTGGTTGAGGCTCTGCCAGTCTAGTTTTACTATAAGCAAACACATCACTTTTAATTCATCCTTCCCATCACCAATACTTACACTGAACAGTGTGGACACACTGCACTGGGAGCAAATTTCTTCATTTTCAGGTATTAGAAAATTGAAATTTTTAAGGTGCTGAGGGTTGGAAGAGAGTAGTGGGAGCCAGAGTTGGTTGTGTAAGGGGATTTTAATTGATTATGGGGATCAGGTTGGGAGGCAGGGTAGGCCAGGGGAGTGTTTTTGGTACAAAGGTGGGAAGTGGTGGAAAGAATTGAAATGTAATCATTGTGGTAAAAGTTAGTGGTATAGTGGATATTTTGATAGGTAGAGAGGGGCAGGGTGGGTTATTAGGATACAGGAGAGGGTAGGGGTATTTGTGGGGACTATAGATGACAGTACAGTGGGTAGGTGGCATAGTAATAGAGTAGGAGGGGCCTTAAAGAAAAATAAATGAAAACATTTATTAAGTTGGTGCTGCCATTGGGATCTTTGTGAAGCTTTGCAAAATGTGAATTTCCCCCTTCATGCCAAGAAGTTCAGAAGGGAGTGAAAGAGAAATGGTTGGCCTTCAGACAGTACAATCATTCCAACAGGGAAGCAGATAGGGAAGAATACCACAGGATCAGAAATGAAGTCAGTAGACAGATAAGAGTGGCCAAAGCAGATAACGAGCTTATGCTAGTGCAGGGGATCAGGGAATTGGAGAAGGATTTTTTTAGATATGTCAGGGAGAGAAGTAAGGGGCCGCAGATAAACAGGTTAAAGAAGGAAGGTGGTTGGGCTGAAGGAACAGTAGAGCTGGCAGAAATACTTAATGAGAATTTCTGGTCAGTCTTTACTAGGGAAAGAGAGGATCCATTACCACAAGGAGGAGGCAAAATAGTGACAGTAGACAGCGGGTCACTTACGGATTGTGAGAGCCATGTGGGGAGGGTGTGGGAGGGTCTAAAATCCTTGAGGACTGAAAAGGCCCCAGGACCAGATGGGATCCTTCAATTCCTTCCTCCACTCAGGATGTGTACACCTAGGCTGGAGGACAGCACATGTTGTGCCACACCACAAGAGTAAACCAAGGGATGATCCAGGAAACTACAGACCAGTTAGTTTGATGTCCATTGTGAGGAAATTGATGCAGGCAATCCTGAAGGAAAGGATGGTGGAGTTCCTGGAGGCAAATGGCTTTCAAGATAAAAGCCAGCATGGGTTCATCTGGGGAAGATTATGTCAGACCAACCCAGTTCAACCCCTGGCATGAAGGGGGAAATTCACATTTTGTAAAGCTTCACAAAGATCCCAATGGCAGCACCAACTTAATAAATGTTTTCATTTATTTTTCTTTAAAACCCCTCCTACTCTATTACCATGCCCCCTACCCACTGCACAGTCATCTATATTCCCAACAAACCCCCCTACCCTCTCCTGTATCAAAATAATGCACCCTGACCCTCTCTACCTAACAAAATATCCACTATACCACTAACTTTCACCACTGATGATTACATTTCAATTCTTTCCACCACTTTCCACCTTTGTACCAAAACAATCCCTCGGCCTGCCCTCCCTCCCAACCTGACCCCCATAATCCCTTAAATCCTCCCTACACAACCAACTCTGACTCCCACTACTCTCTTCCCCCCTCAGTCCCTTAAAAATTTCAATTTTCTAATACATGAAAATGAAGAAATTTTCTCCCAGTGCAGTGTGTCCACACTGTTCAGTGTAAGTATTGGTGATGGGGGTGGCCATAGCTGCCAGGATGAATAATGCAGAACAGTGCCAGAGAGTGGCTGCTAAGGCAAATAAAATACTTGGGTGAATCTCTAGGGGAATAACATTGAGGAGAAGGGAAGTCATTCTTAGACTCGGTGACTAGTTCCCTG
This sequence comes from Neoceratodus forsteri, assembly GCA_016271365.2. NCBI lineage: Eukaryota > Metazoa > Chordata > Ceratodontiformes > Ceratodontidae > Neoceratodus > Neoceratodus forsteri. The sequence goes on from CM057455.1 coordinate 523,069,082, forward strand.
GACAGTGGAAAGCTGGCTGATGACCTGTACTTGGACTTCATCAAGGCATTCAATTTGGTCCCATATGGAAGGCTGATATGTTAACTGAGGAATCTTGGGGTGAGGGAAGAAATGGTGGGTTAAATAACAAATTGGCTCAGCAATTGGCAGCAAAGGGTGGTGGTAGGGGAGAGGCTTTGACTCATAGGAGAAAAAAGGTGACAAGGCACTTTAAAGGTACATCAGTGAAAGAAGAAAAATTGGGAAATTGTGAGGCTCAAAGGGTAGAAGGGAGAATGTAAGGAGGGGGATCTGGACAAAGCTGAAATACTGAACAAATACTTCTGCTCAGTATTCACTAGGGAGGGTGAGGGTCAAGGTCAAAGACCACAGATAAGGAACAGAGGAAATGGGGGGGGGGGAATTGAACTCCAGTCCATTCACAGTGGAGAGAGTTCTAGAAGAAATAACAAAGCTGAAGGTGGATAAGGCCATGGGACCCAAGGATATTTAGGGAGTTATGAAGGGAACTAGCAGTGCCTCTGGCAGCCCTGTTCATGGAGTCACTCAACATGAGAGTGGTTCCAGAGGACTGGAGGAAGGCAGATGTAGCCCACTACACAAAAGCAGCAGTAGGGAGGAGGCGGGGAACTACAGACCAGTCAGCCTCACCTCAGTGGTGGGAAAGATCATGGAGACAGTGCTGAAGAAAGGATAGTGGCATACCTGGAATCTAGGGCTGCTCAGGATCTGAGACAACATGGATTCAGAGTAGGAAGGCCATGTCAAATGAATCTGACAGATTTTTTTGATTGGTTGACTAGGGAAGTAAATTAGGAAGGGGCAGTAGATGTCACATATCTAGATTTGAGCAAAGCCTTTGACACCATCCCATATAGAAGGCTGGTTAACAAGATGGGTAGTCTGAGCATGAGAGACAAGGTGGTGAACTGGGTTAGGAACTTGCTAACAGACAGGAGACAGAGGGTGATGGTAAATGGGGTACAATCTGGGGAGGGGGGTGACCAGCGGGGTACCACAGGGATCAGTACTAGGACCAGTCCTGTTCAATGTCTTCATTAGTGACATTGCAAAGGAGCTGGAAGGAAAGGTCTGCTTGTTTGCAGATGACACCAAGATCTGCAACAGGGTGGATACTCCAGAAGGGGTGCAGAAAATGAAGAGGGACCTGGAGAAGCTTGAAAGATGGTCAGAGATATGGCAACTGAGGTTCAATGCAAAAAAGTGGAAAATAATGCACCAGGGTACAGGAAACCCTGGGAAGAGCCACAGGTTGGAGGGGGGAGCTGACTGTCACCAAGGAGGAAAGGGACCTAGGGGTATCATCTCTGATGATCTTAAGGTATTAAAGCAGTGCACAAAGGTGGTAGGGGGAACCAGTGGCGTACTGGGATGCATAGGCAAGGGTATCACTAGCAGGAGGTGGGAGGTGGTGATGCCATTGTATAAAACATTGCTAAGGCCTCACCTGGAGTACTGTTTGCAGTTCTGGAGGCCACACCAGTGCAAGGGCATAAACAATGCAGAGACAATCCAGAGAAGGGCCACAAAGATAGTTCAGGGCTTGCACCACAAAACATATGAGGAGAGACTAAGGGACCTCAATATGTACTCACTGGAGGAGAGGAGAGAGCGGGGGACATGACTGAAACTTTCAAGTACCTCAAAGGCATAAACAAGGTGCAGGTGGGGGACTTCTTACAATGTAGAAAAAGTACTAGAACAAGGGGGCATGATATGAAATTTGAAGGGGGTAAAATTAAGAGGTAATGTGAGGATGTTTTTCTAGACAGAATGAGTAGTTGATGCTTGGAATAGTCTACCACAAGAGGTAGTGGGGGCAAGCAAAGTGGAGGGGTTTAAGCATGCCTGGGACAGGTACAAGGAAACCTTGAGAGGGGAAGGAGGGAGTGATGAAAAGCCATAGATCACATTGGGCCAGTGGCCACATACAGTGTATAAGGCCTACAGGCAGACTGGATGGGCCTGGCGGTCATTATCTGCTGACAATTTCTATGTTTCTGTGTTATCAGTGGGGTCCCTCTGGAATCAGTATTGGGCCCAGTCCTGTTCAATGCATTCATTATGGACACTGGGGAGGGAGTAAGCAACAGGATGAGCCTATTCAGAGATGATTCTAAGCTGGATTCGGTGGTAGATAGTGAGGAGGATAGGAAGACACTTCAGGAGGATTTTGTCAGGTTGGAAAAGTGGGCACACACTTGTCAGTTGGGGTTCAGTGCTTGAAAGCGTACTTAAAAGTACGTGCAGCATACTACATCTGGGATTCAGGAACCCTGGATATAACTATCACTTGAGGGGAACAGCTGTTAACATCTAAGGGGGAAAAATACCTGGAGGTGGCCATATCTGCCAGGATGAATAATTGAGAACAGTGCCAGAGAGTTGCTGCTAAGGCAAATAAAATACTTGGGTGACTCTCTATGGGAAGAACATCGAGGAGAAGGGAAGTCATTCTGCTGCTGTACAGCTCCTTAGTGAGGCCTCATTTGGAGTACTGCATGCAATTTTGTAGGCCTTACTTAAAGAGGGAAGTTACCCTTTTGGAGAGATTACAGAGATGAGCCACAAGGATGATCCACGGTCTGGGGAAATGTCCTAAGAGGAATGACTTGGGGAGTTAAACATGTACTCCCTGGAGGACAGAAGGGACGGAGGGGATATGACAGAGGTCTTTAAATATATGAAGGGGATAAATAGGGTAGACATGGAGGGTCTCTTTACATTGAAAGGGGAGGGAAACACGAGGGGACATAACCATAAGCAAGCAGAGGGGAAGTACAATGGGGAGGTGAGGAGACACTATTTCACAAAGAGGGTGGTTGCACCTTGGAACACACTACCAGGGGAGCTGTTGACAAAGGAAACTGTAGAGGGCTTTAAGATGGTGTGGGACAGGTACATGGGCAAGGTGCAGGTTGAGGGGAGGTAGTAAAAAACAGGGTGAGGGGGGTGCCAGGAAGAAGGGAGCTCATGAAGGGGGAGGACTGCTGAAACTTAATCAGAAGCCGTATCTTGGGCAGATGTGATAGGCTGAAATAGCTTAATCTGCTGGCAACTTTGTATGTATGTAACTTCTCCAGCATGGTAAAAATTTGCTGCATCGTTAGCTACAGCATTGCTTTTTATATGTTACTTTTTTTATCCGAACTGCATGACAATTTAGCTGACATAAATACATTTTTTTTTTGTAAATTTTAATTTTTGGTTGACCAAACACCACCTTCTGCTCTATAGCAAGAAGATCAAATGTATGTTGTTTGGTTATAAGCCCAAACCAACAAAACATTTTACACTTCTTGGGTCTAGTGTTTGATCAGCATCTAAGATTCGACTCCCATATACTGTAGATACAAAGGATGAAAAGAGATAATTCACATATCACAGTGCAAAGACTCAAGGTTTTCTCTGTTGCCAAGAAGGTATGCATAGACATAATAAATCATTCTTCCTGTCATAGACTATGGTTGCGTGGTATCAGTTTGCTAATAAAAAAGCATCGCCACATAAATCTTTTTTTTTTGCAAATTGTAATTCTTGATTGATCAAACAATGCCTCCTGCTTAATAGCAAGAAGACCAACTGTACATTGTTTGTATCTAAGCCCAAACTAGTGAAACATTCTGCACTTCTCGGGTGTGGTATTCCATCAGCACCAAAGATTCCACTCCCATATGGAAAAAATGAAAAAAAAAAGTTATTTTGTGCATTGGGGTGCTAAGATGCATTGGTTTTTCTACCCTAAATAAGGTATGCATACACATAGCAAATCAACTCATTTTTTCTGTTATAGGCTATGGTTGCAAGGTTTACTGATTTGCTAATGAAAAAGATTTCCACAAAATGTATGTCACATACTGTACAACAGGCTGGCCAGACTCTCCCACCTTTGCAACATAGACACACACCTCTGTCCTATTTATCAAAGCTTATGGTGGCTGTTCCCTGATAGGTGATGCAAGAGGATCTGATGATTAACCTTATTTTCCATATTGAAAAATGAAAATCCAAAGCACTTAGTAGGTATCCTGGGATGACCTCAACACCAACAGGTCATGAGAAAACATACTGTAGGATTTTTTTGTGAATTAACAGTTATCAACTTCTATACTGAAATGACCATCCAGTTCAGAGCATCACATTTCTGGAATAATGGAGTTTGCCCTTTAAGGGGCAGACCAGGTTGTCCTGGTGCACCCCTTCCCTTTTCATTAGGATTGTTGTGCTCAGAAGGGGAGGGGGGAAGGAAGGGGAAGGGACAGGGGATAGAACAATGGCCAGGCAACAGGAAGGGGAGGGGCAAGTGGAGGTACATAATGGACAGCACAGAGGGGTTTCAGCCACTTTTTGCTGGAGTTTTGATCTTTTGGAACTGCAGCACGTCGAATTGGCAGATTAATTGGCAGGTTTGTGCAACAAGGAAAGAGGTAAGGAAAAAACAAACAGCATGGTAGAAAGGTGTTGAGTTTAAAAAAAAAGAAAGGAATGAGAGAGAGGAGAATGTAAAACCTGAAGGACAAGAAGGCAGAAAGGTAGGGGCCTTTGGTTTGACTGTGATGTAAGGTTTTTGGGTTTGAAACCCATAGCAGAATGTTAAATACATAACATCTGAAGGGCAGTACACAGGTACAAAAACAGTGGTGGAGTCAGAGGGATGTAAAAAAAAAAAGTTTTTAAAGCATGGTAAAACGACTGCATATTTCAGGATAGTGAGCATTTGTGTTGTCCTTTTGAGCGTGATGTACAGACGGCAGTGGTGACGAAGCAGGTTTTTAACAGAAGGAACTTGAGTGTTAGTGGCACAGGCAGCAGTTGTTATTTAGTGAAGCGATGCATATGGCAGCGGTAAAGGAGCATTGGGGAGAAGTGTAAAGAAAGGCAGGAGAGGGTGAGCGTAAACGGGGGTTGCGAGTGCTCTGTGGCAAAAAGGAGGAGGCAGGGCACTGAAATGCAGAAGGGTTTGTAGTTGTTTTGCACAGTGGCGACGATTCATAGCAGGGAACACAGGGAAATGTGGTAAGGGGCCTGGCGGGATGGCCCAGAAGGAAAGGGGGGTTGGTAAAAGGAAACCGGGAGGTAATCAGCAAGGGGATCGCAGAAAGCAAGGATCCTGTGCATGCAGCTGGTTCCCCATGGGGGCTTGGAGTACCGCACTGAGAAGGTGTGTGGAGGCTGAGCAGTGATGCCTAGCCATGGACATGGAGCAAGGATCTGATACTGCATGCCATGTGGGGTAGACGTCACATGCCATGAAGGCCACAAGGAATGGGAGCGAGCTATGGGAGAAGGTGGGGACCCAGAGGATGGCAAACAGGGAAAAGCATGGTAGGGGGAGGCTGGGAGAGTGTGGAGAAGGGGGGCCTGCAAGGAGTAGGCAGTGAGGCATATGGCATGACGTCACATGCCACAGGACCACGCGGTCCGGACACAGGTTTGCTTGGGGGAAGCTGGAGGCAGGCGAGAACACCTAAACAAAAGGACAGTGCGCACTGGGGGGAGGGAGCAGCCAAGGACCAGAGCTGCAGGGGAAGAAAACGGGGCGCAAACAGGGAGGGCGGCAACGACAGCCGCAAGTGGCAGGAGGCCTAAAGGGGGCAGGTCCCACAAAATGGGGGCATCGGGATCAGCCCGCAAGCCAGAGTAGCGTGGCCCAAAGGGGACAAGGCCAGAAAGACAGGCCTGGAAGGGCATCACAAGGAGGCATGCGACAGCATGAAATGGGAAGGAGCCTTTGCAGGCCCAAAAAGGTGGACAAGAGGGGATTTGAACCACATGATGGCTAGTAGCCAACGGAGGCCTGGTGGGCCGGGCATGACAAGGGGAATGAACAGGCCCAAAGGGGTATCAACCAGAGGCAAAGAAAAAAAAAGCATATAAAAAGGGGGGCTGTGGACTGGGAGTCCACAGGAAAGGACATCGGAGTCGCATGGAGGGCACGATCATCCCGAGGTCCGCAGGAGTGGGACTGGTGATGAGACAAGGGGCCTGTCAGGTAATGGGGGGGAGAGAAAGGGAGTGAAGGTGGGGACAAGTGCGGGATCGAGGCCGGTCAACTGGAAGGGGCCTGTGGTATGAGTGCAATGTAGGATGGCCACACAAGGGCATGATGTAAACATAAGTTAACAACAGAATCTTATTTTCTTCTCTTCAGTTGTCTTCACAGTGTGAAAGGATGAAAGACATGGTACCAAAGAATAGCAGGCCCTCAAAGGAAGATGCTTACAGGGCTATAGTCGAATTGGCGGAAAAAGCCAACAGAATATGGGAGCTGGTGGAAGGCGAGGAACTAGGTAGACCCGGGGGAGAAGAAGAAAGTGGGAAGGGAAAAAGGGGGCAGAGGGAAGCAGCTGGCCAAAGGGCCATGCAGTCCCACCAGGGTACAACCAATGGCAGTGGGACCCACCAAGGTAGCCAATCCAGTACCTCTGCACCCTAGTGACCCGGTACCACCAGTACCTCCCCAAGACCAAGTCAGGATCCCCCGAGGGAACCCAGACCGGATCTCCTGAACATGGTGGTTCCCCCGCAGCTGCTAGTGGTGAACCCACCCCCTCAACCACAGGGTGCCATAACGGGGGCACCAGGAGGATGGCAGGCAACAAAGCTCGGACAAGGACCCAGGAAACGCACCCAGCGCAGAGGGTGACAGTATAAAAGAGTAAATTAGTCAAATTGTGTCAGCACTTGGGACAGGAGGCCTAGGGCAAATGGAGTCAGCCCTGACAGAGATCAGGACAGAGAAAGAAGTACCGAAAGGGAAGGAGGGAGGTATAGAGAAAGAAGGAAAAGGAACAAGGGAGATAGGTATCCCCGGGATGAGGGTAGGCGAACATGTTCCACTGGCCACAAAAGAAAAGATATGGAAAGGAAAGTATGTGGATATATTTGTGTTGGTGAGCCGGGAAGCGGCAATGAAGTATGAGGAAACGGAGAACATAGGGAAGAGTGAAATGGCAGCAGCAGTAGTATTGATAGGGAAGAAGGAGGAAGACAAATTCACAAAAGGGAAGACATGGGATGGGTGGTATGTAGGTTTTGCCGCTTTCTCAGCCTTTGTATTAGAAAAAAGGCCAGAATTGGGCATCCCACTCATCACATACTCCCTAATAATAAGGCGGGCAAAAGCAAAAGGGGGGGTGGGATGGATATACTATGGCAAATTTTTTCGGCAGAGAATGGCAACATACAGGGATGTGAGATGGGATACGAAGCAGCTAGACTTATGGACAGACTTCATAATGGATTAGTCCACACCCGAAGGGGGGTAGGGGAGGAAAGGTGTTGTGCCACAGAGATACTGTTGGGCTTACAATAGGGCCTTTTGTTCATGGCCTCAATGTCGCTTTCGGCACGCATGTTCGAAATGCGGGGAAACACACCCGGCAAACAGATGCAGAATGACATGGGCCCAGGGAGCACAAGGATCCAGGGGTCAGGTTTCAGGTCAACAGTTTTTTTTGTGAAGGACAGGGGTTTAAAGGGCAGGCATGGCACAGGGGAGGGAGGGGTAGGGGGAACTTGAGCAGAGGAGGTCAGAATCACTAATCAGAAAAGCCGAACACTGAGTGAGAGGCAGGGACCGGGGAGGGAAAAAGGGAGAGAAGACAGGGAGCATTTTGGGATAGCCAGAACCCCCATCAGGATAGAGGCATGGAGAGGTTGGTTGGACAGATATTCAAACAAAAAAGTGGCAGGGATGATCAAAAAAGGTTTTTGCACAGGTTTTTCACTGCAGTGTGATGGGCCCAGACAAGCGAGAGAGGCAAGCAACCTGGGGTTGGTAAAAGGGAAGGAAGAGATGTTAAGACAAAAGATAGAGAAGGAAAAGGTAGCGGAGAGAGTAGAAGGCCCATTTGATACCCCCCCATTGCAGAACATGAGGATCTCGCCATTAGGTTTGGTACACAAGAAACAGGAAGGAGAATATAGGGTGATTCACCACCTATCCTTTCCAGAAGGGGATTCGGTGAATGATTTTAACGGGGAGGAGTATAGTAGGGTAACATATTCAACATTAGAAGATGCAGTCTGGATAATCCGGGCTACTAAGGATGCATGGATGGCAAAGACGGATATCGAATCCGCATTTAGGTTGCTGCCAGTCAGGAGGGAAGACTGGGACATCTTGGGTTTTAAAGTTGGGGGTCAGTACTGTTTTGAAAAAGCCATGCCCATGGGATGTTCTATAGCATGTGCAACATTTGAAGCATTCAGCACCTGTTTGCAGTGGATATATCAAGAGGAAACTGGTCATAGAAAGGTTATTCACTATTTGGATGATTTCCTTTTCATCGGTAGTGGAAAAAAGGAGATGCAAAAAATGCTGGTCAAATTTCAAGAGCTGTGCAAGGAATTAGGGGTTCCACTGGCACTGGAAAAAAACAGAGGGGCCCTGCAGGGTGCTAGAATTGCTGGGTTTGAAATAGATGTCCCAAGGGAAATATTCTGGCTGCCGGCCCAAAAAGTATAGGAACTGAAAGAATTGATCGTAGTACATGCCAGCAGGAGAAGGGTACAACTAAAACAAATATAGCAGGTACTGGGGCACCTAAACTTCACCTGCAGGGCTATTGAACCAAGAAGGGCATTCACAAAAAGGTTAGCAAGGACTACAGCCGGGGTGACCAAACCACACCATTGGGTAGACCTGACAAGAGGTGTCAGGGAGGACTTTAGCATATGGGAGGAATTTCTCAGAGAATATAATGGCTGCTCTTTCTGGCAGGAAGAGTGGGTATATAACACAGACCTCGATCTTTACACAGATGCAGCCAGGGGCCTAGGCATGGGGGGGCTACCTGAAGGGCAGATGGTTTGCAGAACCATGGCCTTCTGACTGGGTAAGGGATGGCAAGGTAAGAGATATAACATTGCTAGAGATCATGCCCATCTGGGCATGTACCCTGGTGTGGTGGGAAGAGTTACGGGATCAGAGAGTGACATTCTGGTGTGACAATAGAGCAGTGGTGGAGGTCCTAAACAACAGGGAAGCCACGTCAGAAACGGTCATGCAAGTCTTACAACATTTAGTGTTAAGGACCTTGCAGCTGAACATGTCATTCAGAGCAAAACACATAGAAGGGGTACACAACACCCTGGCTGACAGCCTTTCCCATCTGCAGCTGGACCATTTCCGGAGGCTGGCACCAGCAGCGGAGGAGCAAAAAACGCCCATACCAACGATCATCTGGGATGTTGGTAAGAAGGAGCAGAACTGTTGTTTCGCAGCTCATGGGCACCTCAGACTCTGAGGGCCTACGATGGGGCCTGGTGAGTGTTTCAAACATTCAGGGCAATACACCAAATGGAGGTAAGTAGGCCACTCACGGAGGAACAATTGGGAAAGTTCACCATGGAGCAATGGCAAAAAGGAACAGCCCACACCACAATGGGGGTCTATTTAGCAGGGATTAGTGTTATCTGCAGCCTAAAGGGATGGAAGGACCCAACAAAATCATGGTTTATTAGAAGGATAATGCAGGGTTGGGGTAGGTTGAAGCAAGGGCCAGTAGACAATAGAAGACCAATAGGGGAACAGTGGCTTGCAAAACTAAAGGATGTGCTACCGGCAATATGCAGATCAAAGACCCAGGCCCAGCTATTTCACACACTTTATGTTGTAATGTTTGTAGGGGCCATGAGAGTGAGTGAGGTGGTAGGCCATGGCAAAAAAGAAAAGAAAGGGGGATTAGAATGGGAAGATATAAGTTGGGGGATGAAAGAGATACAGATCAAGATTAAGAGGTCAAAGACAGATCAAAGGGGGCAGGGTTGCATGGTGACACTAAAGAAACAGGTAGAGGACACAGTATGCCCAGTGCAAACTTTGTGGGCTTTCGTCGTAGAGCATGGTACCAGGACAAGGAGATTATTTGTTCATGGTGATGGAAGAGGGGTCACCAGTTATCAAGTCACAGCATTGCTCAAGAAAGGCATGCAATTCCTGGGGGAGGACCCAGTTAATTACTCGTCCCACTCCTTGTGGATTGGGGCTGCCTCACAGTGCACATCGGCAGGCGAAACTGTGGATAGTATTTTGGAAAAAGGATGCTGGCGGTCTGCCAGTTATAAGAGATATATCCGAGCACTGAAGTGAGAAAAGTACCGTATTGCCTATGTTTTGTTACAGATGTGGAGATGAATGGGGCGGGGGGATGATTGGGAGAGGAATACTGTAGTGAGGAAATTAAGACAATATATGAGATAATTAATTTTGCTTAAACCCCATAGGATGAGGAAGGACCACGGAAGTCTGGATCTGTGGCCACTCCTATATTTATTGGGCAGAAAGGAGAGCAGAGAAGAAGGCCGGGGGAAAAGAGCTTTACCAAGATGCGAAACAGTGTAGGTTGGTTTGGCATGGCATGGCATCCGGAGGATGAGATGGGCACAACTGCTTCCCACCTTGAAGGAACTTAAGGAACGGTGACCCAGTCCAGACTTAATTATTATACATTTGGGGGGCAATGACCTTGCAGGCAAGCCATGGGTAGACACATACTTGCAGATAAAAAGGGACCTAGAAACAGTACAGCAGTGGTGGCTTGGGTAAGCCTTGCCTGGTCAGATATGATACCAAGGAGGGTTTGGAGGCAGGACTACAGCCATAGAGCTGCGGATAGGGCCAGGAAAAAGATGAACAGAAGGGTAGGGACATTGGTAAGGAATATGGGAGGACAGGTAATACTGCGGGGTGTAGAAGAATGGGTAGAAGATGTCTACAGATCAGATGGGGTGCACCTGTCGGATCTATCCATAGACATGTTTAACACAGAAACAATGGGCTTTATAGAAGCATGGAGGAGACATGCAAAAAACAGAATATAAAAAAAAAAAAGGAAAAGAGAAGGGTTAAGAAGGAATTTCCCTGAGGTAAGGGAGAATAATACCTAAGTGAGGAAAGCCAGTCATCCAATGCAAGCTGGAGACTGGCTAGTGGGAAAAAGGGGAGAAGGAGAGGGGAGAAAAGGAATAACACCAAGAGGAAGAAGATGAAGGAAAAAGCGGTCTCGGTTTTCACCGTTACCTAATAGAAAAGGAGAAGAAGAAGGCACCCAGGTTTTCACCTGGGGGGAGAAAAAGAGGAAGAAAGAGGGATGATCAGAGATTGATATATGGATGAAAATAAATGAAATTCTGAGAGATATAATAATAAAAGATGATGAAATGGACCATGGAATTATGATATATAAATAAATTCATTGCCAATCTGAGCACAACAACAAACAATGGTCTCTGTCTTTTTGTGAGGGAAAAGTGGGAAATCTGGGACAATGTTCCACTATAGTATCACTCTTTAAAAGTTGCCACAATTGTTTTTGGTTCTGCAATGTACCATACGTCAAATACTAGATGCCAATGCAATAGTTATACTGTGTAAAACATTGCTACAGAAGCAACTCTTAGAATTGTGTGTCATTACTTGTTCTCTTGTAGCTTGATACATCCTCTGTCTGTAACCTACTGTAGATACTTGCACATTATCCTATGTACTCTATTGTTATATTGCTATGTACTTTCATATTAAAACTTTGTAACTCAGCCTTTTGTAGTAAAATAGATCCACCTCTAAATATGTTTTCTTGTCCTAGTGATGTATTCCTGTATAAAAGTGAACTTTTTCTACTTCTTTTACTACTACTTATTTCTATCCTTCATGGTGTCCAGATAGAACAAGTTGAACCCTTTAAATACTTGTGTGTCTTCTTGGATTCAAACCACACAGTACTTTCAATTTGCATATCAATCTGATGTGTAAACAAGTTAGTGAAATGCTAGGTGTCTTTTTTTTAGACTAAAGAAATGTTTGGCACCTGTTACTAGACTAATACTCATTAAAGGTGTCCTACTCCCCCTACTAAATTACAATGTGTTCACCTTCCCAAATCCATCTCAAGTGGAACTGATCCATCTTAAAGGTGTCTCAAACAGGATTTGTCATTTTATTCTCAATGTACCCTTTAGAACACATCATTGTGACATTTACAGCCAGCTTGTTAATTTTTCCTGATTTAAACACACCATATGCTCTTTGTTTTCTGGTGGATAAGATCATAAGGTTAAACTCTGTCTAATCATTATTAACAAAGAAACATAGACTTTGACAGCAGATAAGGCCCGCTTGGCCCACCCAGTCTGCCCATTTTCCTACCTATTAGATAAGCTGCAGATCCTAATTAACCAGCAGCCTGATTCTTTCTAACCCCCACCAGAATTGCTTTATGTCTGTCCCATGCTTTCTTGAATTCCACCAGTTTTTGACCCCATGACCTCCTAAGGAAGGTCGTTCCATGTGTCCACCACCCTTTCAATGAAAAAATACTTCCTCACATTGCCTCTGAGCTGTCACCCCTCTTCAAATTGTGCCACCTTGTTCTTGTACATCTCTTTATCTGAAAGATGCTACCCTCTTGGACTTTGTTGATTTCCTTGAGGTATTTGAAAGATTCTATCATGTCCCCTCTCTCCCTCCTTTCCTCGAGGGTATACATAGTATGCTCCTTTAGTCTCTCTTCATATGGCTTCTGGTGCAGACACTACACCATTTTAGTTGCCCTCCTCTGGACTGCCTCCATCCTGTTTATGTCCTTGTGGAGATGGGGTCTCCAGAACTGCACACAGTACTCCAGATGGGGTCTCACCAACTGTCTGTACAGAGGGATAACAACATCTTGTTTTTTACTGCTGATGCCTCTGCCTATACATCCCAGTATCCCCCAGCCCTCCTTACTGCCTTCTCATATTGCTTGCTTACCTTTAGGTCATCTGATATGACAACCCCCTGGTCCCTTTCCATTTTTGTTATTGTTAGTACCCCCTCCCCATTGTGTACTCTTATCCTGGGTTTTTGTTTCCCAGGTGCATTGCTTTGCACTTCTTTTGCCTTTTAAAAATGACCATAGAAGTCTGAGACTCAGTGAAATCCTTCTTCTTTCTACCTCATTGATCTCTGCTAACATGAGTCAGCATATGTTTTCCTTCCAAGCTGCCAAATCTTGAAATGAATTGCCTTTGACCATTTGCATTGCAAATATGCATCTGATCTTTAAACAGCACTTGAAAACATTTTGGCTTAACAATTCATGTTGTAAATGTTCCAGCCTGCATTGTTGAGTGGCCTTATCTTGCTGTATTGCCTACATATTGCAAGATGTAATTTATTGTTGTATATATTTGTAATTGCAAATTGTGTTGCCACCTGTGGTTGCTTTGTACAGTGGTTCCAGGTACACCTGAAAAACTTGAGTATCATCACGGTAAACAAACAGAATGGATGAATGAATGAATAAATGACTGAACGAATGAATCAATGGATGAATGATGAATAAAGCCAGAATCCAGGAGGCAAAATACAAATAGTCGATGTGAGGGTGCCCTTTCATTGAGCACAAACTCTGGACAAGGAGAGTCCATGGGCATCACCCAAGGTCTAATGGGGAGGGGGGAGTACCAGCTTTCCTGTATTAGTGCATCTTCAGGGCAGCCAGGAACATAGGAGGTCACAAGAAGATTACTCACGCATCTATATTTCTTGTCTTATATATAAAAACATAAGATAATATTATACATTTATAAAACTTTTTCATACTGTAAGTATTTTCCTTAAAAGTCCAAGTTATACCTTTCTTCCTCTGAACTGACTTTTGATGTCTGTTAACACAGACATCTGATTCATCTAAGATTGCTAGTTACAAAAGATTTCTTTGATATCAGCTGGAATACCTTGAGCACAATTTAGAAAAAGCAGTTTAGTTATTGCTGAAGTGTAGCTTGCTTGTGGTCTCAGATGATATATGGTCTACAAATCCTGCATTTAATAATTCATAACTGTAATGTAGTTCAGTTCAGAGGGCTAACCAAAAGTACCTAGAGGAAAAAAATCAGCAATATATAAAAGGCTCTGGTCTATGTAAGCATGTCAAAACTCTACCATTGTTATTGTATCTTTTTTAAGAATTCACCAGAGAAGAACCGGACAACTCATAATATACATGTTCCTCTTTTCATGTACCTGCAGGAGAACAATTGCAAAATATGAATTTATCACAACAGGCAAAGCAGGAGCTGTTAGCCTCTTGAACAATTTGTTTACAGTATTTTTTTTTTTGCATTAACGTCAATTGTGTGTTTGTGTATTTTTGCCTTGATAGCATTTTCCAGTATTATGGCCAGGATTTTCAAAACATTGTATGCAGGACTTGAGGCAGTTATTTGCCACAGCTGAGTCACAAGAAATGTGTCAAACTGTGAGTGATTTTCAACTATTTTGACACATTTACAACACTTTGCTGACTTTATAGCAGAAAAATGATGCACGGGTCATTCTTTTAAGTTTGCCTCATTTTTGGTGTGCAGCTTGCAGCTCTTGTGACATACTGTTTAGTGGTCTAACTGTTATGTTGCAAGTAGTGCAGCTGCAGTAGAATTGTGCCACAATTCTTTGAAAATCAGGGCTTGTGTCTTTAATTTCCATGTAAAGATGGAGGCCCCAATTCTCAGTCTCAAGATAACATTGCACATTTTTCACACTGCCACATTTGTTGTGGTGCCCGGCTTGCAACATCCACAGCTATGCACAATATAGTGTGCTGATATGCAGAGGAGGGCTGGGTCACCAAACAAACAGCATGCAGTGATATATGCAAACTGCATGGCCACTGCACACCAATCATTTTCTCATTTCTAAAGGCCTCTGCCTGTGGAACTATTGTAGGCAAACAGTATAGTTATAAAAAAAGTGTGTTCAGGCCCCAAGAGATGATGGGGGATGGAGATCAGTGATGGACCACAGCATGGGAAGATGGGAATATTTAGGGGGATCTGTTGGACTACCAGAGCATGCATTTGGCAGGTGTTAGGGTATGGGCCACTGGACTAGCAGGGAGAGTTGCAAGTGACAGAATTGGCAAGAGTTGCAGAGGGCCAGAGGCAGACCACGGGTACATGCTGGGGGGAGGCTTTCTGTGATGTACCAGCACATTCATGCATGTGTTTTTATTCAACATACTTTCTGTTCTGAAACTGTGTTTAAGCACAGTAACATCTAAGCACCCTTATTTAAATATTAAGTATCTGTCCTCCAGCATAAATCTGAAGTTCTCAGTATAGCACATTTTTACTTTGGCAGAACAGGACACATTTTTCCCATTTCCTGGTGTCAACAATTGGAGATAAGAATCAAGCCCAGGATGTTTCTCTGTTTAAGTTTTACATGGGAAAAGTTATCTTTACTAATCCTTATTTGTAATCAACATGCTTCTCACTTTTAATGACATTCCTAAACATTTGCTTTGTAATGGTTGCTTAGCCCTTGAAAGCTCAAATTTCTATGAGCTATTCAGAAAATTATGAGCTCATTTAATAAACTACAGTTTAAAAGCTCATGAGGCATTTAGATCAAAAATTGTACAGTACTTCCTTTTTGAAAGATCACTTAGCTGAAAGCTTGACAATAAGTTTAGTCAAATTACTATCTTAGGGAAATTAAGAATACATAATTATGATGTAAAATCTTTCGATAGGGACATAGTGCTTATTAAACATCCTGATCACACAATAAGGTATACTTTGTATGCACGTGCATGGCTTTGTATCAGTTAACCCACCTTTTAGTGGCCAAAGGTATCATAATGCATTCCTTGGTGGTCCAGCTTAGCACAGAAAACATTAATGCAATTAAATTGAATGCTGCCACTAATCAGAAGCAAGATATTTCCTTGTCTAGTCCCAGTTTTATGCTCTACCTGCCCTTTAGAGAGGATCATTCAATGAAAGGAATTGCCTGCAAATGCTGTCTTTGAGGTCCGGGGAAGGTTTCTTCGACAAATGGCATGTTCACAGTGGGCAATTCTTTGATGCATTATTAATCACATTGAAGACATAAAGTCAGAAAGGATGGAAAGGAAATGATTTGTAACTGAGTCAAAATGTTAGACCATTAGAAGGCTGATAGTACACAGGAAACAGAGTACCTCTGTGGCCATTTTTTTGACAAATATAGTATTTTAAATTCTGTTATTGATTCATTGCTAGTGATTGGAAGTAATGAGCACTGTAGAGGATTGCTGACCTTGGATAAATGTAGAGTTCAAGCTGTGTCCAGCAGCTAAATGGTTGCCTAGGCTTTCTCATTCCTTTTTGTTTGCTTTCTTGTTTCTCATCTGTTGTGGTTTAAATGTCATATGCTTCAAAGAACAACAAAAGTTGAGAAGATGGAGGCAATTTTAAGACAGAATTGTTGGCTGCCATGTTTAGTTAGCATGAGGATTCAGCCACTTCCAAGTATACTTTTTGCATGTAATGCACTAGAGGATGTGCAGCTTTCAAAACATCTAGTCAAGAGTGCTGTAGGTTGTGAAAACACTGTCAAAAACATTATTCTGACATTAGATTGACAAGTTATAGAACAACGACTCTTTTCAAATCATTTATTAACCCTTACACTGCCAAGGTTTTTCTGTCAATTGCATATCCTTGCTGCCAGAGTTTTTTTCACTGGGTTTGTACACCTATCAGTTACTATGTTATTACATAATTTTCTTAATTCCCTGGTAGCATTTTTTTGTCAGAGTAGTAAGAACCTAACACAGCTATAATTTAAAGTAAAAATATAAGTTTTCCAACTAAGCAATTTGAAGATATATATGTTTATTTATTGAAATGTCTATTGTTTTTGTGAATTTGTATTTGCAAAAAATATTGAAGTTTCTAAGAACATTTAAAATCAGTTGCATCAATGATAAAATGTTTTGTCTAAAATGTAACTCATTTTCTATTTCAGGTTACAGATTATTTATATAAACAGAAATTTCACATTGGTTCCTTACCTACAGATTATGGGAGTGACCAGAATCAACCACTCATAGTAAGGCCATGCTGGCCCATGGGGGGTGGTATCTATTGGATTATGGGGTACACGTCAATAAATCCATAAAGAAAAAAGTAAGAAGTAGCCTATTTCACATGAAAGGGAAGTGAATGAGTAAATTAAGGTCCAGATTGTACCCGTAGCTATATCCCCTGCGTGACATGACCAAAAAACAAGATGGCTGCCGCAGTTCAGCCACTTTCTGCATCAAACTGCTTGTGACTCATTTATTGGGATAACTAGATTATGAAAGTGGTAAATGTCAAAGGATTACACCTTTTCATTATAGCAGCAGCGGCTTGGATGACATTTCTGATCACTAATTTCACATTACAGACCCATCTGCAGAAAGATGGGGTGCCATAACCAACCACCCATGGTATGCCAATGCTGGTCCATGGTGTAACCACCTATTGCATTATGGGGTACATGCCAATAAATTCAGAAAGGACAAGTAAGACATACCCTGTTTTAAATGACAGGGAAGTAAATGAGTAAATCAAGGCCCAGATTGTAATCATATCTACATCCACTGGGTCACATTACCAAAAACAATATAGCTGCTACTGTTCAGTCATTTCCTGCATCAAATTGCTTCTGTTACACATTTATAGGGATAACTAGATTGTAAGAGTTGTAAATGTCAATGGATTACACCCTTTTTGTACAGCAGCAGGGGCTTGGATGACATGTCTGATCACTAATTTCACATTACAGACCCATCTGCAGATAGCTGAGGTGCCATACCCAACCACCCATGGTATGCCCATGCTGGCACATGGGGTGTCCACCTATTGCTTTATGGGGTACATGCCAATAAAATCAGAAAGGAAAAGTAAGAAGTAGCCTGTTTTACATGACAGGGAAGTGAATGAGTAAATCAAGATCCAGATTGTACCCATATCAACATCCCCTGGGTCACATGACTAAAAACAAGATCGATGACACAGTTTAGTCATTTTCAGTGTCAAACTGCTTCTCTTACACATTTATTGGGATAACTAGATTATAAAAGTGATAAATGTCAAGAAAGTACACATTTTCATACAGCAGCAGGGGCTTGGATGAAATCTCTGATCACTAATTTCACATTGCAGACCCACCTGCAAATTGCCAGAGTGCCATACCCAACCACCCATGGTATGACCATACTGTCCTATGGGGTGTCCACCTATTGCATTATGGGGTAGATGCCAATAAATTCAGAAAGGAAAAGTAAGAAGTAGCCTGTTTTACATGACAGTGAAGTGAAGTGAATGAGTAACCCAATACCCATATCATACCCATATCTATATCACCTGGGTCACATAACCAAAAACAAGATGGCTGCAACAGTTTGGTCATTTTCTGCATCATACTGCTTCTGTTACACATTTATTGTGATAACTACATTATAAAAATGGCACATGACAATGGATTATACCTTTTCTAACAGCAGCAGGGGCTTGGATGACATTTCTGATCACTAATTTCACATTACAGACCCACCTGTAGATAGCTGGGGTGCCATACCCAACCACCCATGGTATGCCCATACTGGCCCATGGGGTAGCCACCTATTGCATTATGGGCTATATGCCAATAAATTCAGAAAGAAAAAGTAATAAGTAGCCTGTTTTACATGACAGCGAAGTGAATGGGTAAATCAAGACCCAGATTGTACTCGTATCTGTATCCACTGGGTCACATGACCAAAAACAAGATGGCTGCAACAGTCTGGTCACTTTCCGCATCAAACTGCTTCTGTTATACATTTATTGAGATAACTAGATTATAAGAGTGATAAATGTCAATGGATTACACCTTTTCTTACAGCAGCAGGGGCTTAGATGAAATTTCTGATCACTAATTTCACATTACAGACCCACCTACAGATAGCTGAGGTGC
Source organism: Neoceratodus forsteri (assembly GCA_016271365.2). Lineage (NCBI taxonomy): Eukaryota > Metazoa > Chordata > Ceratodontiformes > Ceratodontidae > Neoceratodus > Neoceratodus forsteri. The sequence continues at coordinate 523,087,857 of CM057455.1, forward strand.
CATACCCAACAACCCATGGTATGCCCATGCTGGCCCATGGGGTGACCACCTATTGCATTATGAGCTACATGCCAATAAATTCAATAAATTCAGAAACAAAAAGTAGGAAGTAGCCTGTTTTACATGACAGGAAAGTGAATGAGTAAATCAAGGCCCAAACTGTACCCATATCTATATCCCCTGGCAAAAACAAGATTTATTTATTTATTTCATTTTGTTGACCTGTTAGGTCCTCTGGGACTCAAAGTCCCCTTTTCTGGGGTGACCGGAGGGAAGGGGGATACAGATGGTAATAAGCCTCACCCTGGGAATACCACCTGCTTGATTGTGGTATCTCCCCTGCCAGGTAAGTACAGCTGCAACTGTTCGGACACTTTCTGTGTCAAACAGCTTTTGTTGCACATTTGTTGGGATAACTAGATTATAAAAGTAGTAATTGTCAATGGAGTACACATTTTCTTACAGCAGCAGGGGCTTGGATTAAATTTATGATCACTAAGGATGAAATTCAGGTCCCATAGAGAGGCAGGATTGCAGATACGGCTTCTCAGATGGAGAATCCCTTTGAGGAAGGTATTAGAGACTTCCAGTTGAGCAAAAGACCTGTCTGCAAAGGGAATGTGGTAGGCTGAAATTGCTGCCATATGAACCTTTAAAGAGGAATGACTGAGACCCAGATCAAAGAGGTGTCTCATGTAATGCAGGACTTTGTTAGCTGGGTACTTAAAAGGGCTCTAAATCACATGCACAGACACAGCAGATGTTGAAAATTATCAAAACTACAAGAAAAATGCAAAGTTAGGCCAAAAAGTGATAACTTTTAGCTGATAAAGGCAAGACAAAATAGCACTGTTCTACTGCGAGGAACTTTCAGAAACCGACGGCCGAAAAGAACTGGAAAGTGGACGTGGGGGACCGCCTCTTTGTTCTGACATCGGCTGACATCGATCACCTGATGTGGGGGCAGTCCCCCAACAGAGACTGCTAGCTAGAAGGTTTTCCATAGGGTTCTGACACCTGGTGGCTTAGTCCTACATGTGAATACCTACTGCAAGAGTCCTCTCAAAGTAAGCTCTAGGGGTGAGAAGTGGGATACAAAAGGGAATGGTGCTAGGCCCAGTATTGTTCAATGTGTATGTGGGGGATTTAGCGGAGGGTCTACATGGAAAAGCGTGCCTGTCTGCGGATGACACAAAGGTTTATAACAGGATAGACATGCTGGGGATGGGGGAAGGGGTGGAGAAAATGAGGCAAGATCTAGCCAGGCTAGAGGAGTGGGTGGAATGGTGGCAATTAGAATTCAATGTGAGGAAGTGCAAAATAATGCACATGGAGTGAAATAATCCAACAGCAAATGAATGCCTAGAGGGTGAGTCACTTCATGTCATGGAGCAAGAGAAGGATCTGGCTATTTGGATCACTGACACACTAAAGGTTAGAAACCAGTGTGAAAGGGCAGTGGGTAAGGCAATCATGGAAGGAGATGAAGGGTGTAAAAGGGCCACCAACCGAAAGGTTTGCAGGGTCCTGCCACCAAAGGAGATCCTTTTGCAGTCTGTGGGGGCTAGTACTTCCTGGTCCATGTCATCCAGGCACTGGTCCAACTGGACTCTAAGAGACCATTGATTAACCCTCATGTGCAGTCTGACCAGATGGACTGTGGGCATGGCAGCTGCCATCAACCCTAGCAATCGTAGGATGAGGCCACAAGCGCCACATGAGATATTAATGTTACTGCTCTGTCAGTTGGAAAGAAAGGCCTTGTTCTGGACCAAGTCCCGCACAGTTCCAATAAATTGGAGGTGGTGGTAGGGTATCAGCTGGGACTTGGGAAGTCTACTGAAATGCCCAGGCTGGAGAAAAGGTCCAGGGTGAAGGAAAGGGATTACTTTAGACTGTCCAGAGAAGGGGCTGAGAAAAGCCTAATGCAGGAACCCTCTTGAAGTAAGATCTCGATTTCTTTTTCTAGGCCCACTCTCTGCAAAGATATAGACAGGATGTAGACAGTCCAGGGGAGGGCAACTAAAATGATGCAGGGTCTTAAAGAGACTTAAAGAGTTAACCCTTGCAGGGCTGTAGACTAATATCAGGAAGCATTTTTTATGGAGAGGGTGGACCCTATTAATATATTTGGCTTCTGCTGTATAACTTCCTGAGGGACCAAAGTTTGGCTAGATTTCAGTTCTTGGGACAGAAAAATGGTGGCAAGGAGTATTAATAAATAACCTTACCATGGTAGTGGAATCTACCTCTAACCCTCTGGAAAGAAACCCATCCACCATATTTTCTACCCCAGGACCTGCAATATCCACTCATCCTTACATTTAGCACCTTAATTTGTTTAAAAAAAATTCCCCTTTTTTCCTACCTTATTATTGACCAGCAGTCTTGGTAGCTCCTCTGAGTCCAATCCAGTGTCTTCTCTAACAGATATAGCCTGCCATGAGAAAGCAGTTCTACCACCAACTCTCATCCAGTGGGCCCTGGAAAGGAAAAGAGAACAAAAAAAAAATACAGGAAATACAGTAATTTTACAGCGAGGACACTTCCTTGTCCTGCTTCAAGACCAGTGTCCCCACTCTGTCACATCTGTCACTGTTCTGCTGAGCAAAAATTGGCAATAAACATGAACATATAACACTGACAAAAAATATAATAAACAAAATCATTAAACCGCCAGCCCGCAAGGGAATGCTGCATGTTTGATGACACTAGGACTCAGAGAGTGGGGCGAGCCGCGGGATACCAATGAATGCAACTTGATTGAATGGTACTGGGTATTCAAACACCAAGCACCATACAACAATCAGCATTAACTGATGTTCATGGGTTGCCCATCACCTTCTGATGACCGGCACCATCAAACACTCATCACTACCAGGTATAAGTGTGTTCCATCCAACCTACCAAGACATGACACCATTGCACAAAATGGCCCCATTTCTAGTACAGTTACGCCTGGCATAACAGCACTTGCGCCATGTAAAATAGGCGCATGCAGCAAATTATGCCAGCAGTTGCGATATCTTGTGATTCTACAATGTGGCCTGGGCGGGTACAGGCCCATGTTGCCTACAGCTGTTACACCAGCAATTGCACCATAAACCCCCGCGACATGGCACTGGGGGTTTACGACAGCAATTGCGCCCCATTCCAGAAGGGCAGCAAAAACGTCCCCTATGTCGGCATTCTACAAGAACCCCCAGAGGAGAACCGGCAATGCGAGTTACACCAGCATTTAGCTGGTGTAACCTACGGATGCCCCCCAAGGGTCCTGTAGACCCACCAGCAGTCCAGCTGTCATTCCACATTCCCTCCCCCTATCCCCAGCATACCCCAGTGGGTGCCCCACAGGATTGCCCACAACCCCTGCCCCCTGACCCTGACATTATGTGTCCCGCAGGGCTGCCCACACCAACTGCCCCCTGAAGCATCCATTATGTGCCCCACAGGGCTGCCCACACCTTCTGTCCCCCAAATCCACCATTGATAAGCCCAGAAAATTAATTTTTGAGCGCATCTTTACAGTAGCACTTCTACTGAACTCAGTCGGCAGATGGGCAAGGAGGTGAGAGGTGGGCTGTACCAGTCGCCGGCTGTGGATGGGTGGGGGTTTCTGGGTGGACTGGCATGGCTGGGTGGGGGGCCACTAGATTACCAGGGCTGGGCTGGGTATATGTCACATGTGCGGTGGCAACTCGGGGTTGGGGCATGGATGGGAGGGTTGACTGCACTGCCCTGTGGGACATATCAGTGGTGGTTTTGGGGGACAGGAGGCGTGGGCAGCCCAGCAGGGCACTTATCGGACCCTTTGGGGCTAGTTGATGTGGGCAGCCCTGCGGAGCACTTGATGGATGCTTCTGGGGCAGTTGTTGTGGGCAGCCCTGCAGGGCACTTAATGGATGCTTTGGGGGCAGTGGGTGTGGGCAGCCCTTTGGGGCATAGCAATGGTGGATTCGGGGGACAGGAGGTGTGGGCAGCCCTGCGGGGCATATCAATGGTGGATTCGGGGGACAGGAGGTGTGGGCAGGGCACTTTATGGATGCTTCAGTGGCAGTTGGCATGGGCAGCCCTGTGGGCACTTAATGGACGCTTTGGGGGCAGTTAGTGTGGCCAGTCATGCGGGGCATATCAATGGTGGAGACAGGAGGTGTGGGCAGCCCTGCAGAGCACTTAACGTACACTTCGGGAGGCAGGGGTGTGGGCAGCCCTGCAGGGCACCTAATGTGGCTTGCTGGGCATGGGGGCACTTGCCACTTGCGGTGTACTTGTTGCAGCTTGCGACATGCTCGTCAGGTGCACCATCTGTTTGGAGTACCTGGTCGCATGTCGCAAGTCGCAGGACTTAAACATGGAGACCCTGCCCCTTCTAGAATAGGACACAGGGTCAATGTTGCAGTTGCAGTTGGCACAAGTCGCGTTTGGCAGCGACTTGCAACAACCTTCTAGAATCGGGCCAAATGTCTCTTTTGTTCCCTGTCTGTCTGTATGTCTCTCTCTCTCTCTCTCTCTCCCCCCCCCCTTCTGGATGGCATACTGTCTCTCTCTCTCCCTTCTGGATGGCACATGATACAGATTTATTTTGACAGTCTGCCCTTACCTCTCCTGTATACACACAGGCACAATGACAGGTTGAAACTGGCACTGATAAACTAGCCAAATGGTGATATATTTTGTTTGTGGCTAATAAGATTTTCAGCAGGCTTGTAGTTGAGAAGGTAACATCTCAATATGTACACCAGCTGAACCAGTGGAAAAGTCTGTGGGGCTAGTGGATTTTCCCAGTAACTTGCCCTGCTGGTTATTGACTGCACTAAGACCAGGAATAAATGTTATTAGTGATTTCTGTGACTGTAACGTAACTTTCTGGTGCCACATAGTCTCCCACTGTATGGCACAAGTTAAGGGATTATTTTGCCAGTCTGCTTTTGCCCAGTCTGTACACACATAGCCACACAACGAGGTTAGGAACACCCTGTACTTGTGATTTCTGTGACTGTAAAAATGTCTCTTTGGTCCCCAATAGTTCCTCCCTCCCTCTTTCCCCCGCCCTGGACTGCACATGTCAAAGATTTATTTTACCAGTCTGCCATCGCATGACCTATACACAAAAACCCACATTTAGTCCAGGAATAAACTTTGTGATTTATGCAACTGTGAAATATCTCTATGGTGCCCTATAGTCTCTCATGCCCCGCCCCCCCCAATCATATGGCATAAGTGGAGTAGTCATCTACATTAGGGAAGGGATAAGGTGTAATAGGGAGGAGGTGGATGAAGACAGGGCAGAGGTCATATGAGTGCAGCTATACAACCTGAGGGGGTAGAGGTTTACACTGGGGAATAGTTTATAGGCTTCCAACAACGAATGATGATATTTATAGTGAGCTGGGCCCACACCACAAGAATGGCATTCCTCATAGTCCAGTGGTCTCATTCAAGCTTCCCATACCTGGTGCCATCGAAAATAATGAATGCCCTTGAGTCTTATGGTCCTACAAAAGCCCTCCCATGACAGGCCCTTCCAAAAAAAGGTCTGAACTGGTGTATAACGGTCTCAGCCAAAGCCCTTCCATACCAGACATCACCAAAAAAAAAACAATTACTGGTGTACAGAGGTCCCCACGTGCCCTCCAAAAGCAAACCCCACCTCAAGTAAATCATTCTCTGTGGTCCAGTGGTCTGCTTATGCCATCCCATATCATGTGCCACCAAAAAATTAAAAGACTTCTCTGGTACTGCTGGTGGAGGACAGGTCTGAGGAGGAAAAGAGCAGGGGGAAGGGGGGATCTTGCTCTTGGGGGAGATACAGGTTGGTCCAGTGCACAGAGGTGGGAAGAAAACTGGCTGAGGTAGACAGGTCAGTGAGGAGGAAGACCTGGGGGCAGGGGGAGGGCATGCTACTGGGAGAAAAATGGGAATGGATCAGAGTGACATAGCAGGCAGGGAAGAGGCCAGGGAGGTAAGGTCAGTGAGAAATAAGGGTTGGAGTGGAAGGGACAGGTTGGAATTTGGCATGAGGGGGAAGGGGAGGGAACATATAGAGTAATGAGGGGGAAGGGGGAGAGAGAGGAGGGGGAAAACTGGGATAGTGAGCAAAAAATAAGGGAAATAAATGTACAGCTCGGAGAATGGTGCGAGGCCAGAAGGTATGGGTGGGTTGAGGACTGGGGTGCAACCTGGCAGAGGTAACAGATTAGGTCATCCAGGAGGATAAGGTTCTAAAAGACCTTAAAGCAATGCTGGTGGACAAGGCATCAGGGCCTGACAGTGTACTAAGAGTCCTGAAGGAACTGGCAAATGTGTTATCTGATGTGGAGCCTTTGTAAAGGAGTCTGACTCAAAAGGATTGTTTATTTATTTATTTATTTTATTTATTGAAATGTTTCACCAGGAAGATTACATTGAGCAATAAATGCTCGTCTCACGGTACATCCTGGGGAAGGGGAGTGGGAATGTACATAATACATACAGTATACATAAATCAGGTAATAGCTTAACTGTATATAGACAGACAGTTCAAGATTACAACCATCATGAGCAATTAGCATTTCTAGTCTAGAATACATAGAGGGAGTCTGGCAGGCAGGAATTAGAGACTAAGGAAGGGGTGGTACAGGAGAGGTAACAGAAAGTGCTAGGTTGCAGTAGGGGTTAGGATGGGGAGACATATTTGGCCCAGCTGGAGGAAGGATGAGGTATATACCAGTGGCTGGAACAGGAGCCTAGAGGGGCTAGGTGTAGTTGTAGTTCATCACTAGGTAGTTTTAGACTGAAGAGGAGTGGCGGATTTGGGTCGGTAGTTGATTTCAGAATTTAGATAGGCGATGGGAGAATGACAATTGCCTGACGTAGTGCTTCTGTACGATATATTCAGAGAATGTGAGTCGTCAGATCTGAGTGTGTATTTGGAGGGGTGAGGGGCAGATAAGGAGGTGGAGAGGTAAGGGGGGGAGAGAACCTAGCCAGAATTTTGACGTAAATTTGGCAGCATGCAGGGTTCTCCTGTCGGCAAGGGAAGGAAAATTTAGAGAGCGGTAGAGAGTGCAGTGGTGTGTCAGAGCAGGGGCATCCAAGGCAAACCGGCAGAAGGAGTTAAAGAGAGGCTTCAACCTGGATAAGGAGGATTGAGGGGCAGCACCATAAACTATGTCACAGTAGTCAAATATTGACAGTATCATTGTAAGTACCAATTCACGCCTAGGCGGAAGTGGGATATTACCTCTGTTGCGGTAGCTTAGGCCAGAGTAATTGTAATTGTTATTGTAATTCAGATATGTTTAAATAAATAGATATATAATTCCCTGGTGTCCAGTTGTCCCACCCAAACCCTAACATTACATGCCCTGCTACACAGAAGTCATTCCCTGTTATTTTTTTTATTTAGTTGTTTAACCAGGTATAGCACACTAAGCTGAAAGCTTTTTTACAGGAGCGACCTGGGAGCACAAGGAGGTTGAGTGACTTGCTCAGGGTCACACAGTATGCAAGTGGAAGCTGTGGGATTCAAACCCAGGTCTGGTCTGCTGGATGTCACCAAATTTGCAGCTCAGAGCCTTAGACCACTGAGCTATACTGCCTCAATTATACAGTTATTGTTATACAGTTATACAGTGTTGTCATGCACACCTCCCCAGTGCTCCCATATCAGGCACCACCAGTGATACCAACTGAGCAGTTCTGTACTAGGTGCCATTAAAAATAAAGTCTTTCTTGCTGTCCAGTGGTCACACCCAATCCCTAGCATAACAACCACTACTACAAATACAGCATTCGCTGGTGTCCAGTGTTCCCACCCATACAGTCCCAACATCAGGGGTCACCAAAAATAAAGAATTCTCTAGTGTACAGTGATCCATTCAAGCCCTCCCATTCTAGGCATCAACCAAAAAATAACAATTTCTCTTGTGTCCAGTGGTCACCCAAGCAATCCCATACCAGGCCCCACCATAGGTAAAGCATTCCCAAATGTCTGGAGTCCCAACTCAAGTAGTCCCATTCCAGGCATCATCAAAAATAAAGAATTCTCTGGTGTTCAGTGGTCGACTAATGACCTCCTGTACCAGGCATTCCATTGTGTCAAATGGTCAACCCAAGGCCTCCCATACCAGGCACTACCAAAAATAAAAAATTATTTTAACAGGCCCCACTACAAATACAGCTTTCACTGGTAAATAATTTTTTTCTTCTAACCCCAGTAAACTTGGGTATTCATAACTTCCTGCAAACTACAAAGCAGTACCCACTGGAGGTGAACACAGAACTTTATTTTGAAAACAGACTTTGCAGGACCACTGTGCCAAATCTTGCAGAAAGACCAAAAGGCAGGGTTGAATCCGTCAGTCCCTCCCCAGCATTTACTGCCCCCACCCCCTTGGGTAGCACTCTGCCTCTCTCCTTCATAAATACCAAGCAGACATAGTCAGTGAGTGCTTTTCTCCCTTCTCTAACCATCCCCATCCTTCTTAATGCTTACTGTCTGTTCTTTACAGCGTCTTTTTCTCCTTGATGTACATGAAGAAGCTCAATAAGTAAAGCATCCCCTCTGTTATTCAATGGCCTCCCACAAGCTCTCCTATATTAGAAAAGGCATTTCCTGATGTCCAGCGGTCCCCCAGTTGCCTCTTATACAAGGCCCTGCCACAAGTAATTCACCTCCTATTGACCAATAGCCCAACAATGACCTCATATTCCATGACCCAACAAATCAAAAAGGATACCCAGTTGGCCAATTGCCACTCAAATCCCTTCAAAACTAGGCAACGTATGAACTGTCCCACTCAAGCCCTTCCATACCAGATACAACCAAGTAATATGTGGAGAGCATCCTACCAGGATACTGTGGAGTCAGATGCAGGAATCTTGAAGGGACGACATCTGTCAGTACTGAAAAATAAAATATAAGAATGGAGTCACAAAGGATCTTAGTTCTTAGTAAATTAATACTACATGACATGTTCACAACAGAGTTATACTTATCTGATGGGGAAGGAGTCCTCATCCTTTTAGGTGTGCAAAACAGAAACAAAAATAAGTTAATATGGTGAAGATACAGTAATGAGATAAGAAACCGAGAGTGGATAGATACTGTTGGTGCATCAAACTACATTTGAGTGCAATGGTGCATGAGATAAAACATTACTGCTAAAACAGAGTTGAATAATAGAGGTATAGAGGAATAAAATTAGTTAACAGATAGGAGAAGAGAAAGTGTTGTTAGTGGAGATGATTAGAAAGACCTGTGCTCTCTACCTAGATGACCAGTTTTCAAGTGACTGAAAGTAGTATCCTGGTTGGGATAGGTGATATTTCTTTTGGTTCATTGGCCCATTGTTGTCTGGGCAATCAGTTAGGTTCATTCAGTGGCCCTTTTAATGGTAGTCTATTCATGGCACTGCTTCTGTAAATGAAGCACCTAGTTCACTTTGACAGTCAAATTGTCACAACATGCACCTTGATAACATGCGCTATCAAGAATTTTCACATTGACCATCAAATTTGCCCAACATGCACCTTGATAACATGCGCTATCACGAATGCTCACTTTGACTGTCAAATTGTCCCAACATGCACATGGATAACATGTGCTATCTCAAATTTAGCACCCTAATCTAGTATGGTTGACAGTCGATTTCTTCAGCAGAGATCAAAACATTGAAAAACAAACAAACACAGAAACTCTTACTAAACATGGGTCATATTGTTTAACAGAGCCCAGATTCACAAAACAACTGATTAAAACCTCTATAAAACAGTGAGCAAGTTGTCCCCAAGGTAGAAGAAAATGTGGGGCAAAATTAAAAAACGTGCCAATTGTTCCAATCCCCCATACAAAAATTAACCCTGCACATCAGGTTAAAGGAAAACTGTCCAAAATGTGGGCTCCCAACCCCAGACAGCTTACCCTCCAGTTTAGCTTTTAACAGCAAGAGCAGCATTGTTGTGCACCACAACTTGCTGTATTTTAATTTTAAAAACTCCTAAACCCAGAAGTATGGAGAAGGTAGGGGGTGCTCCATTTGCTGCAAAGGTGCGGTGATGTACTGCTCACCTCAATACTTTTTTCCCCCTGATTTCCAGTAGTCTACCCCCACTACCCGAGACTATACACTGTATTAGATAAAGCATTCCCTGGTGCCTATAGGCCCCCCCTCAAAGAAATGGCACTATAACACAACATTGATTATCTAGTGTCAGGGGCTTTCTACCTACCCTCAAACACCTGGAACAATCACAGAAAAAAACATTCCCTGGTGTCCATTGGTTCTCTCCAGTCAGTTCCCTCCAATACCAATTAAAGCATCCCAAACCAAGCCGCACCCCACCCAAAAAGAATTCCCGATTGTACAGTGAATCCAAACACTGTCTGTTGGGTAGGTGCCAAAACCTGGTGGCAAATGGGGTGTATTTCAGGGAGGTAAGGGTGACATGCAGGGTCTCAAATGGGGGTGACACTGCTATGTCACATCTCATTTAGCATCTATATAGGAGCTAGTTGTAGGATAGATGGCAAAACGTAGTAGTTGTGGCGAGGTAGGAAAGGGTAGTGATAGGGTGAAATGTGCTGCAGGAGGAGGTGGTGTTGCTATGAATGGTGGACAGGTTCAAAATGGTGTGGACAGGTTTAGAGGGAGGGTTGCACCCATGGGTGGGTTAAGTTGGGGAGGTGCAATGTGTGTTTTCTCTCATGTTCAGATTGTCTTTGTGATGTTCAGTTCCATTCTCTCTGTCTTTTGGTGGTGGGCTGATATTGTTTTCCCTCACTTGTGTTCCCCCACCTGGCTAGTTTAAACACCCATCAAGGAAATGTTTGAACTGTTCATTGAGGACCACCATCCTGAGTGTCCTGTTTCTCAAATCCTAGAATTGTAACCATAAAGCCTTAGTTCTAAACACCTCCCTGGCACATCTTTTCCCACCTCTTATATAATTAGTTACCCACCTCCCATTCACTTATCCCTATCTCTGTGGTATAACCTGCTTCCCGTGATCATCAGGTCCAATTCCTGGTATTGGTTAGCCCAAGTTTCAATGATAGTGCCATGTATCTGAGGGTGGGGTGCAGCCTGTAGGCACCAGAGAATGCATTCTGCGTAGTAGTGCCAGGTGTTTGATGGTGGGTATGAAGCCCCTGACACCAATGAATCAGTGCTGTTCTATGGTTCCATATCCTGGTTCTCTGGTGCCCAGTTGTCAACTCACACTGAGACCATACACAGTCTCAGAAAAAAACATTCCATAGTGTCAGTGAGCTCCTCAAACACCCAGAAAAATCACAGAAAAAGCATTCGCTGGTTTCCAGTGGTTCTGCCCATCCTCAGATACCCAGCACCATAACACAACATTTATTCAAACAATAATAATTCCTGTTGTGCAGTGGTCCCCAATTCACTCCGATACCAGGTGTCATGGCAAGTAAAGTTTTCCCCTAGTGTTTTATTATCTCCCCTTGCCCCCCCCACTAACCAGGCTTCATCAAACAGCCTTTCCTGTTGTCCAGTGGTCCCCCAATTCTTTCACATATCAGGCACCATCAAAAGAAAAGCATCTCCTGTTGTCAAACTGCCTCCCCGTGCCCTACAAAAAACAGGCCTCACTCAAAAAACAGCATTTCCTATTCTGCAGTGGCCCCTCAGTTTTCTCCAATGCCAGGTGACAACAGTTAAAGCCTTCCCTTAGAGTATTATGTCCTACACATGATCTCCAAAGCCAGACCCCAAGCATTTAAACTAGCCAAGGGTGGAAGCGCTGGAAAGGAGCAGGGAAATTCTAGTCCCCCTCAAAAAATCAGGGTAGTAAGTGAGGGAAACACCAAGATAGAGATGTCAGTAGCAAGAAGGGCAGGGGTAAATGGAGAAAATTACAAAGGCAATGAGGGCAGGGATGGGGCAAAAAGGGGTAAGGCCATCAAGAAATGGAGGGTAATGACTACCAATGCCCATAGTCTGGGCAACAAGCTCCCTGAAGTAGTGGCCTTGATGGAAGAGGGACGCCTGGATACTGTAGCAGTCACAGAAACATGGTACACAGAGAACCATGACTGGGATGTTAACATACCAGGGTACACAACCTACAGGAGAGACAGGGAAGGGAGAAGAGTGGGGAGTAGCTCTATGTAGTAGAAGGATAAAAGCAATGGAACAAAAGAGTAAACAGGGAGGAGAGGAGGCACTGTGGGTCACCTTAGAGACTGGAAATGGCACCACAGTCTGCACAGGGGTTGTATACAGACCCCCATGTAAGGGGGAAGGAATGGACAAGGATATGATAGAAGGCATCCTTAGGATGGCAGAGAAAGGGGAGATATTGTTGATGGGGGACCTGAATGCACCAGATGTTAACTGGAGCACCTTTGCTGCAGCCACATCCAAGAGCAGAGCCATTCTTGATACCCTACAGGTGGCATGCCTCAGACAGCTAGTTTTGGAACCCACTCATGAGGGAGCAATCTTAGACCTCGTACTCTCAAATGGGGACAGTGAGAGGATCTCTGATCTAGAAGTGGGTAGCCATCTGGGAACAAGTGATCACCAAAGTGTGGTTCACGATAAACTCAGCTACAGAGTCATGCCATACAAAAGTGAGGGTACTGGACTTCAGGAGGGCTGACTTTGGCAAGATGGGAGAGTGCCTTAGAAAAGCACTAGCAAACAGGCTAGAAAGAGAGGTAGAGCAACAATGGGGAAACATCAAAACTGCCATCACAGAGGCAACAAGCCTTTGTGTGAAGCAAATAAACAAATCAAAATGAAAGAAAAAGCTACTATGGTTCTTAAAAGAGGCAGTGGGGAAGGTTAGGGAGAAAAAGATAGCATTTAGGAAGTATAAATAAACACAGAAAGAGCAGGACAGAGAACTGTACCAGTTAAGACAGAAGGAAGCAGCAAGGGAAGTGAGAATAGCAAAGGCCCAAACTGAGGAAAAGATAGCCAACTCAGTTAAGAAGGGGAACAAAACATTTTATAGGTACATCAGGGAGCGTAGAAAGATAAAGGGAGGGATAGTGAGGATGAATAGAATGGACGGTGAGTGGGCAGAGAGGGACAGTGAAAAAATAGGGATACTGAACGAATACTTCTCAGTATTCACAAAAGACGAGGAGGTGCCTAATCCAATTAACAGAAGCACGCTGGATAGAGAGGTCGATCCCAGTCCTTTCACAGAAGAAAGGGTTTTGAAAGAACTCCTAAAACTGAAGGTGGAAAAAGCAATGGGGCCTGACTGAATTCACCACAGAATTCTAAAAGAATTAAGGGGAGAACTAGTGACACCACTGACTACTCTTTTTAATAAATCATGGGAGGATGCTGTGGTACCTGAGGACTGGAGGAAGATGGAGGTGAGTCCCCTTCACAAAACTGGGAGCAAGACAGAGGCAGGAAACTACAGACCTGTCAGTTTAACCTCTGTTGTAGGTAAAGTGATGGAATCACTTCTGAAGGAAAGAACTATTGAGTACCTAGATGCCAGCAGGGCAAAGGACTAAAGGCAGCATGGGTTCATTGCGGGAAGGTCATGTCAGACAAATCTAATTGATTTCTTTGATTGGGTGACCAAAGTAGTAGACCAGGGAGGGGCTATGGACATAGCCTACCTAGACTTTAGCAAGGCATTTGACACAGTCACACACAAAAGATTAATAGTCAAATTAACCAGCCTGGGATTGGGTCCCAGGGTGGTAGCCTGAATAAAACATTGGCAGGACAACAGGACACAGAAGGTGATTGTAAATGGAGTCCACTCTGAAGAAAGAGGGGTTACTAGTGGGGTACCACAGGGTTCAGTACTGGGTCCAGTCCTTTTTAATGTCTTTAAAAGTGACATTGCAGAGGGACTGGAAGGAAAAGTATGCCTCTTTGCAGATGACACAAAGATCTGCAACAGGTTTGATACACAAGGAGGTGTGGAAAGGATAAGAAGGGACTTGGCAAGATTGGAGGAATTGTCAGATGTATGGCAGCTTGAATTCAATGCAAAGAAGTGCAAAATAATGCACCTGGGAAACAAAAACCCAAGGGAAGATTACACAATGGGTGTGGGGTACTAACAACAACAAAAATGGAAAGGGACCTGGGGGTAATCATATCAGATGACCTTAAGGTTAGCAAGCAATGTGAGAAGGCAGTAGGGAGGGCTGGGGGGATACTCGGATGTCTAGGGAGAGGCGTCACCAGAAGGAAACAGGAAGTTGTTATCCCTCTGTACAGACAGTTGGTGAGACCCTATCTGGAGTACTGCATCCAGTTCTGGATACCCCATCTCCACAAGGACATAGACAGGATGGAGGCAGTTCAGAGGAGGGCAACTAAAATGGTGTAGAGTCTTCAATAGAAGCCATACAAGGAGAGACTAAAGGAGCTTAATAAGTATACTCTTGAGGAAAGGAGGGAGAGGGGCGACATGATAGAAACTTTTAAGTACCTCAGTGGAATCAACAAAGTCCAAGAGGGTAGCATCTTTCAGAAAAACATATGCAAGAACAAGGGGACACAATTTGAAGATAGATTGAGGATGGCACAGTGGCAATGTGAGAAAGTATTTTGTCACAGAGAGGGTGGTGGATGCATGGAACAGCCTTTCTGAGAAGGTCGTGGGGTCTAAAACTGTGGGAGAATTCAAGAATGCATGGGACAGACATAAGGCAATTCTTGTGGCGGGTAGGAAAAAAAAGACTGTTGGTTAACTAGGATCTGCAGCTTATCCTGTAGGTAGGGAAATGGGCAGACTAGGTGAGCCAAGCAGTTTCTATAAGCAACATTCTATGTTGTGCTTTTCTCCTCTAATTCTATCAGATTCCATGTGCCACAACAATTAAAGCTTTCAATTGGGTGTCTTATGGCCTCCCCATGTCCTGGCAAATCAGTCCCCACCCCAACTACATTCCTGGTTGTTCAGTGAAACATAGAAACATAGAAACATAGAATTTGATGGCAGATAAGAACTGCTTGGCCCACCTAGTCTGCCCATTTTCCTACCTAACAGATAAGCTGCAGATCCTAATTAACCAACTGCTTGCTTCCTCCTTCCCCCCACTAAGACTGCCTTATGTCTGTCCCATGCATTCTTGAATTCCCCCACTGTTCTTGACTCCACGACCTCCTCAGGGAGGCTGTTCCATGCACCCACAACCCTCTCTGTGAAAAAATACTTCCTCACATTACCTCTGAGCCATCCCCCATCTTCAAATTGTGCCCCTTGTTCTTGCACATCTCTTTTTCTGAAAGATGCCACCCTCTTGGACTTTGTTGATTCCCTTGAGGTACTTGAAAGTTTCTATCATGTCTCCTCTCTCCCTCCTTTCCTCAAGGGTATACATGTTAAGCTCCTTTAGTCTTTCTTCATATGTCTTCTGGTGCAGACCCTGCACCATTTTGGTTGCCCTCCTCTGGACAGCCTCCACTCTGTCTATGTCTTTGCGGAGATGGGGTCTCCAGAACTGCACACAGTACTCCAGATGGGGTCTTACCAACTATATGTACAGAGAGATAACAACTTCCTGTTTTCTACTATTGATGCCTCTACCTATGCAACCCAATATCCCCCAAGCCTTCCTTACTGCCTTCTCACATTGCTTGTCCTCCTTTAGGTCATCTGATATAATTACTCCCAGGTCCCTTTCCATTTTTACTGTTGTCAGTATCTCAACCCCCATTGTGTACTCTTGCCTTGGGTTTTAGTTTCCCAGGTGCATTACCTTGCACTCCTTTGCATTGAATCTGGGGTGCCACACATTTGACCATTCCTCCAACCTTGCCAAGTCCCTTCTCATCCTTTCCACTCCATCTGGTGTATCAACCCTGTTGCAGATCTTTGTGTCATCTGCAAAGAGACCTACTTTTCTTTCCAGTTCCTCTGCAATGTCACTTATAAAGACATTAGAAAGGACCGGTCCCAGTACTGAACCCTGTGGTACCCCGCTAGTAACCCTCCTTTCTTCACTGTGGACTCCATTTACTACTACCCTTTGTGTCCTGTTGTCTAGCCAATTTTTTATCCAGGCTCCCACCTTGGGACCCACTCCAAGGCTGGCTAACTTGTGTATTAATCTTTTGTGTATCAAATGCATTGCTAAAATCGAGGTAAGCCATGTCCACAGCCCCTCCCTGGTCTACTACTTTGGTCACCTAGTCAAAGAAATCTATTAGATTCGTCTGACACGACGTTTCCATCGTGAATCCATGCTGCCTTGGGTCCTGTGCCCCACTGGCCTCTAGGTACTCAACAATTCTTTCCTTCAAAAGTGATTCCATCATTTTACCTACCAGTGAGGTCAAACTAACTGGTCTGTAGTTTCCTGCCTCTGTCCTGCTCCCACTTTTGTGAAGAGGAATGACATCTGCCCTCCTCCAGTCCTCAGGTACCACCCCATCCTCCCATGATTTGTTAAAGAGAGTAGTCAGCGGTGTCATTAGTTCAACTCTTAGTTCTTTTAGAATTCTTGGGTGAATCCCATCAGGCCCCATTGCTTTGTCCACCTTCAATTTTATTAGTTCTTTCAGAACCCTTTCTTCTGTAAATGGACTGGTATCGACCCTTGTCTTCAGAGTGCTTCTCTTGTTTGGTTTAGGTACCTCCACCTCCTCTTCCTTTGTGAATACTGAGCAGAAATATTCGTTCAGTATCCCTGCTTTTTCATTGTCACCCTCTACCCACATTCCCTCCCCTTTATTAAGCCTCAGTATCCCTTCTTTGGTCTTTCTTCGCTCCCTAATGTACCTATAAAAGGTCTTATCCCCCTTCTTAACAGAGTTGGCTATCCTTTCCTCGGTTTGGGCCTTTGTTATTTTGACTGCCTTCCCAGCCTCTTTCTGCTTTAACTGATAAAGTTCTCTGTCCTTCTCCTTCTGTGTTTCCTTATATATCCTGAATGCTATCCTTTTCTCCTTAACCTTCCCTGCCACCTCTTTTGAGAATCATAGTGGTTTTTTCCTTCGTTGTGTTTTGTTGATTTGCTTTACACAAAGGCTTGTTGCCTCTGTGATGGCTGTTTTGATTACTCTCCATTGTTCCTCCACCCCCTCCTTCTTGCCTGTTTGCTAGTGCTTTTCTGAGGCACTCTCTCATTTTCCCAAAGTCAGCCCTCCTAAAGTCCAATACTCTTGCTTTTGTATGGCTTGATTGTATGGCTGTGTTTATCATGAACCACATTGTTTGGTGGTCGCTTGTTCCCAGATGGCTACCCACTTCTAAATCTGAGATTCTTTCTCTGTCCCCATTTGAGAGTACCAGGTCTAAGATTGCTCCCTCCCGAGTGGGTTCCAGCACTAGCTATCTGAGGCATGCCCCCTGTGGGGCATCAAGAATGACCCTGCTCTTGGATGTGCCTGTAGCAAAGGTGCTCCAGTTAACATCTGGCATATTCAGGTCCCCCATCAACAATAACTCCCCTTTTTCTGCCATTCTAAGGAAGCCTTCTATCATTTCCTTGTCCATTCCCTCCCTGAGATGGGGGTCTGTATACAACCCCCATACAGGCTGTGGTGCCATTTCCTGTCTCCAGAGTGACCCAGAGTGTCTCATCTGCTCCCTGTTTACTCTTTAGTTCTGTTGCTTTGATCCCTTCCTTTACATAAAGAGCTACTCCTCCTCCTCTTTTACCCTCCCTGTCCCTCCTGTAGATTGTGTATCCTGGTATGTTGACATCCCAGTCATGGTTCTCTGTGTACCATGTTTCTGTGACTGCTACAATATCCAGGCAACCTCTTCCATCAAGGCCACTAGTTCAGGAGCTTGTTACACAGACTATGGGCATTGGTACTCATCACCCTCCACTTTTTGATGACCTTACCCCTTTTAGCCCCATTCCTGTCCTTACTGCCTTTGCCTTTTTTTACATTTACTTCTGGCCTGCTCCTAATGACTTCTCTACCTTGGTGTTCACCTCACTAATTACTGTTGTTTGTGGGGGGAGGCTGGGATTTCCCTGCTCCTTTTCAGTGCCTCCCCCCTTGGCTAGTTTAAATGCTTGCCAATGAAGCATTTAAACCTCTCACCTAGGATCCTGGTTCCCCCCCTGGACAGATGCAGACCATCGCGCCAGTATAGGTCTGCATCCCTACAGGTGGCTCCCCAATCCCCAATGAAGCTAAAACCCTGAGCTCCACACCAGTTTTTCAACCATTCATTGAATTCCCTGGTGAGGAGTACCCTAGCATCACCCTTGCCATAGACAGGCAGCACCTCTGAAAAGGTTACTGTATGCGCTACTTGTCTAAGGCCTGTCCCCAACTCTACAAACTCCTCTTGCACTGCTCTGATCCCATTACTAGCCAGGTCATTTGTCCCTAGGTGAACAATAACATCCAACTCCCTCCCTCGTGCAGCTGCTCCCATGATCCTGAGGATTCGCTTCCTGTCCCTCCAAGCCGTGGCGCCAGACAGGCACCTTACCTCCCTCTCCCCTTCCTCCCCCATTTCTACCCCCCTAATGATTGAGTCCCCCACCAGGAGTTGTTTCCTTCCCCTGTGGGGTCTCATGCCACCCTCCTGTGGGTCTTCTTTGTGAAGGTTCCCAGTATCCTCCTTGGTTTCCACTGCAGGTGCCTCCATAGACGAACCACTATCCACCAGAAGAGAAAAGGAATTGTGGAGAGGTACAGCTGGAGGGTTGCAACTCTGTTCCACCACCATCTCCCTTCCTGAGCCCACCCTGGTCCTGCCTCTCCTCTTTCTTGGCAACCTCTGAGGTAGTGGCATTGGCCCTGGTGGTCCCTGGGTGGGAGGAGGTTTCACGAATCCTAGCCAGGTCAGCCTGGAGACGGGCAACCTCCTCCCTCAGACCAGAGAGGTGCCTGCAAATAGGGCAGCATCGCAGCCTCCAGAATGTCTCCTGGAACACTGCTGCCCCACAGCCATTGCACTGCACCACTCCTATCATGTCTTATTTTGTGTTCCCTCTCCTGTTTCTCTGTATGCTTACTCTCTCCTCTCCTTACAACTCTCACCCTTCCTGTTCTGGGACAATAACTTCCTATATTCTTCAGTAGCCTCCTTCTTCCTTGCTCAGTGTCAGACCACCAGCAGCTAGGGGAGAGTGAGCTACTTTTTTCCTTTAGGGTTGACAAAACCAATGTTTCTCTATGATCCTTCCCTTCCTACTGCCAAACAGGAAGTTCCTGTTGACAGTCAAATCCAGTGGCTATAAAAGTAGAACTGGCTTAGGTGGGTGATGGAGGGCAATTAGTAAGAAAAAAGGCTAGCAACAGGAAGTTGTAATTTGAGTCACCTGCTTTTATAGTGTATAAGCCACACCCCCAATTAAGCTCTCTCTCCTCCTACTGGTTTAGCAAAGTAAACTGATACAGAACCCTTCCCAGCACAGAACACACACTGACTTTCTTTCTTTTTTTTTTAAACCCTAAATAAGGCCCCTTCTACTTCTAATAAAGTATCTGTTTGCTTAAACTCAACAGACACTGACTCCTGCTAAGATATAAGTGTTAAATTAATAAGAAAATGTAGCTTCTTTTAGTTAGCTGCATTCTGCTCTACAAGCAAGGCTAGCAACAGCAACAGTGGTCCCCCAATTCCAACCTGAAACCATGTGCCACAGCACATTCACTCAAAATGCATTCTCTGGTGTCCGTGGGGTCCATCCCACTCTCAGAGAAATGGCACCATCAAACAAAATGCATTTCACTATTCAACCATGCCATATGAAATTCATGCACCTTCACACAAATAAAGTCACTGTAGCCTGTGTGGTTCACCCCATCCTCAGAGTCATGACAGCATCACACTAAAGGGAATGTATTTTGAGTGACAGTGCCAGGTTTATGTTTGTGTGGGTGTTTAAGGGTGGGTGGGTGGGAAGCCACTGATACTAGGGAATCAGTATCATGGTGTAATGTCTTGGGGGCTGAGACCCATCACCATCACAGCCCCTGGCAAGACTGAAGCTGCAAAGGCCAACAGAATGCTGGGATATGGCTTCATTGAGGACCAGACTGGAAAGATGTAGCCCTATACTCAAGTGTCAAGCTGCATTTGTATAGGCAAGGGAAAGCAGCCTAAATGATTGGTTATCCAACAGGCAGGGAAATGGGCAGGCTGGGGGGGGCCAAGTGGTCCTCATCTGCCATCAAAATATATGTTTACATAGAAACAGATCTGTCATCAGAAAAGAACTGCTTGTCCCACCCAGTTTACCCATTTCCCTACCTATTGGATAAGTTGCCAATCCTACTTAACCAACAGCTTACTTCCTCCTACCACCCTACTATAATTCTATTATGTCTGTTCAATGCATTCTTGAACCCCCCCCCATTGTTTTTGGACCCACAACAACCTCTTGAAGGCCGTTCCAGTGTGGAGATGGGGTCTCCATAACTGCACGCAGTACTCCAAATGGAGTCTCACCAACTGTCTGTATAAAGGGATGACTACTTCCTGTTTTCTGCTGATGAAGCCTCCTTACTGTCTTCTCACATTGCCTGCCTACCTTTAGGTCATCTGATATAAACTGCCCCCAGGTCCCTTTCCATTTTTTTGTTGTTGTCAGTATCTCACCCCCCATTTGTGTACTCTTCCCTTGGGTTTTTGTTTACCAGGTGCATTACTTTGCGTTGAATCTGAGCTGCCATACATTTGACCATTCCTCAAACCTTGCTCAGTCCCTTCTCAACCCTGCTGCAGACATCAGTGTCATCTGCAAAGAGACATACTTTTCCTTCAAGTCCATCTGTAATGTAACTTGACCCCAGTACCCCACTAGTAAACCCCCTTCGGAGTGGGACAGAGGTTCACTTCCTCTAATGGGCGGATTGGCCAGCATTCTGCTCATTTCTGGTAGCAGTGCCCTGCTACCTTGTATTTGGGTGCAGTGTAGCACAGCGGTTGAGAGCACTGAGCTGTAAACCTGGAGACCTGGGTTTGAATCCCATCAACCCCAGCCAGCAGACTGTCTGACCCTGAGCAATTCACTTAACTTCTTGTACTCCCAGGTTGCACCTGGAAACTAGCTCTGGCTTAGTGTGCTTTTCTTGGTTAAACAATGTCCCCTTTTCCTTTTCTCTAGTTGACAACACTTGTAGGGCTCAAAATCGCTGTGTGTGTGTGGGGGAAGGGGGCACATGCTGATTTCCTGGCTGTCAGGATGCTAAGGCATTGCTAATAAATGGCAGTGCCAGACTTTCTAGGCCATATGATTATACAAATGTCTCTTTGGGCCTTAGCAGTCTCTCTCTGTCCCCGCCCCCATTGATGGAATAATTCAATGATTTATTTTACCAGTCTGCCCCGGCCCGGCCTATACACACACAGGACAGGAATATACTTTGTGATTTCTGTGACTGTACAAATATCTGTTAGGTGCCCCATGGACTCTTTCACCCCTGTGAGTGTCATGAGTCAAAGATTTATTTTGATGGTTTGCCCTTACCCAGCAGATACACACACAGCCACACGTAGACTTGGGAAGAAACTTTTATTTGCGATTTATGTGACTGTGCAACTATCTATTTTTGGTCCCCAGTACCCCCCCCCGCGATGATGGCAAAAGTCAAAGCTTTATTTTATCAGTCTGCCCCTACACAGAATATGAACATACAGCCACACTGAGAATAGGAATATCCATTATTTCTGATTTCTGTGACTGTTCAAATCTCTTTGGTGCCCCATGGACTCTCTCTCTCTCTCTCTCCCCCATGAATGGCACAAGTCAAATATTTATTTTACCAGTCTACCCCTGCCTGGCCTATAGCCAAACAGCCACACTGAGGACAGGAATATACTTTACTTACGAATTCTGTGACTGTACAAATGTCTCTTTGGTCCCCATTTGTCTCTGTCTCTCGCTTGCTCTCTCCTGTCAATAGCTCAATTCAAAGATTTATTTTACCAGTCTACCCCTGCCCGGCCTATGCATACACAGCCACATAGATGCTGGGAAAAAACTTTATTTGTGATTTCTGTGACTGTACAAATGTCTCTTTGGTCCCCAGTAGTCCCCCCCGTTGATGGCATAAGCCAAAGATTTATTTTACCAGTCTGCCTCTGCCTGGCCGATACACACACAGCCACACAGAGGCCAAGAATAGATTTCTGTGACTGTGCAAATAGCTATTTGGTCCCCAGTACCCCCCCCCCCATTAATAGCATACGTCAAATATTTATTTTACCAGTCTACCCGTACTTGGCCTATACACACAGAGCTATGCAGATGCCAGGAAGAAACTTTATTTCTGAATTCTGTAACTATACAGTGGAGTGCTTTAGGAACTAAACAGTGGGTGCTTCAGGGATATGTACTCGCTGGAAGAGAGGAGAGAAAAGATTGGACATGATAGAAATATTCAAGTACATCAAGGGTATAAACAAGGTGCAAGGGGGTGGGGACTGTGGATGGATTTAAGCATCCTTAGAAAAGGCATAGGAGAACCATAGAGGTACAGAAGCAGGTGGGTCTGGAACAGAAATCCAGTACAAGGGCTTACAGGCATTCCTTATCTGCCAACAATTTCTGTGTTTCACTCTGGATCACTCCACAGACTCCTAATCTGGATACCTTCCTCCTAGTTGACCATCCTCAATGCTGTCACTCACCCCCTTCTGATCACGCTTCCTGACACTGAAACCCCACCCAGACCACTAGCCAAGTCCTAAATCTGCATCTCCCAGTTGACCACCTGCCATTCATGTCAGCCCTCCCCATCCCCCCCCAGCGACCACCCTTTATGAACCAGGACAGTTACCAACTGTAACAGAAAACCCTAATTTTTGTCCCAAACAAAAAGCTCTTCCTGGTGTCCAATAGCCTCCCCATTCTCTCTCAAACCAGGCACTGGCACTGGCTCAATAAATGCATTCCCTGTTGTCCAGTTGTACCCCAATTCCCTCCCATACCAGGCAGAACAACATGTAATGCTTAGAACTAACCTTGATAAGTGAATAAACTGATGTTCAAAAATCTCCAAAAATCTCGGACCAGGACTCTATGAGACAGATGTTCTTGTCGATAAGTAAGATGTCTGATCAGGAGCTTTCCTGTGGGAAGACACAGTGATATGCTAATAAATACATCCCATCCCATATCAGGTGCCACCTGAAGCTAAGCATTCCCTGATGTACAAAGTCAGCTACCTCAAACCCTCCCAAACCAGGCCCCACCGTAAAAAAAATAAATCCAGTGTTATCAAGTGCTCCCCCACTTCACTCCCTTTCCAGGTGGCACCCCAGGTTATGCATTCCCTGTTGTCCAATGGCAACTCACCAGCACTCCCATATCAAGCCCCACCACCAAAAAATGCAGTACACATTCTTCAATGGTCGAATTAATTCCCATATCAGGTCCCACCCAAAACATGAATTCCCTTATGTCCGAAGGTGCCCCAGTCCCATCCCATACCAGGCAGCACCCCAGGTTAAACATTCCAAGGTGACAAATGCCCCCCCCCCAACAAGCTCTCCCATAGCAGGCAACACCACAAAAAATGCATTCCACATTGTTCAATCGTCCCCCAATTCCCTCCATTGTTCAATGGACCCCCAATTCCTCCCATATCAGGCGACACAAAAGTTAAGCCATTCCTGTTGTCTAATTTCCCCCCCACAAGCTTCCCGTATCAGACCCAAACCACCAAAAATGCAATCCATGTTGTCCAATGGTCACCATCACCAAATTCCTTCCCATATCGGGCCCCACAAGTTAAGTCACTAAAACAGATACTTATGACTCAAGATCATACTTCATATGGTTTCCGTTGCAGACCCTGCACCATTTTAGTCACCCTTCTCTGAACTTTTCCAATGCATCCCAGTATCCTCCCAGCCCTCCTTACTGCCTTCTCACACTAGTTGCGTTCTTTAGGTTATATGAAATGACTACCCCCAAGGAATGCTTAACACCAGATTAAGAATTTCCTTGCTCTACCAAACCATGCCCCATCCCCCAAAAATCTTTCCCTGATGTCCAGTGGACCCTCATTTTACTCCATCCTAGGATACCACCACAAGTCAAGCATTCCCTGGTATACAGTGGCCCGCAACAAGCACTCTTATACCAGTATCAACCATCAGAAAATCATTCCCCATTGCCCAGGATTCACCCAAATACCTTGCATACCATGCACAACCACAAATAAGGTACTTCTGTTGTCCAATGGCCTCCCCATGCCCTCACAAACCAAGTCACACCACATGTTAAGCATTCCCTGGTCTCATATGGCCCCAAACAAGCCCTCCCATATCAGTCCCGACCACTAGAAAGACAATCCCTGCTGTCCAGTATTCCCCAAGTTCCCTCCAGTATAAGGCATCACCACATGTTAAGCATTCCCTGATGTCCAATAGCTCCCCACAAACCCTTCCAAATCAGGCCCCAGCACCTTTAAAATAATGTCTCATTGTCCGGTGGTCTCCCCATTCACTCCATTTCAGGTGGCAACAGAGGTTAAGCATTCCCTTGTGTACAATGACCCCCTCAAGCCCTCCCAGTCCCTCACTACCATAAAACACATTCCCTGTTGTTCTGTGGTCTCTAAAGTCACTCACATACCAGGTGCCCCACAAGTTAAGAATTCTCTTGTTTCTGATGGCCCCAAACAATCCCTCCAACATATGCCCCACCACCAAGGGTGTGCATGGATCCAGGGGATCTTGTGCTTGCTGATAACCCAGCTGTAACAGGATGCCCTGGATTCTATTGCTCCTGTTTGCATTTGTCCCATCACCCTACACCGAAGGTCCACAATGGGTGCAGGGCAAAAGATTTGGTGAAAAAACTGGGACACACACATGGCTCAGAGAAGGCACAGGGGTACAGAGGTCAGGGGGAAGGAGGGGGCAATCAAGAGGGGCCTGGCTGAGGATGCTAACACATGTGTCAAGAGCCAGAGCAAGAAATCTAGAAATGAAGTGAAGCTGGATGAACAATGAGGGAGCTGGTTGCAGGATAGACAGCTGAAGATAGTAGTGGGAGATGAGGAATCTGAGCCCAGTGTGTTAATGAGGGAGATTCCACAAGGCTCTGTGCCATGAACAGTGCTGTTCATAATGTTTTCTTTGCCAACATCGCAGAAGGGATAAAGAGTAAGATCAGGCTTAGTCTATGACACCAAGATCTGTGAGGAGGTTGATGGAGGGGTAGTCAGTACAGTACTCCATGAGGAAAGTAGGGAGGGGAAAAGGAGCAGATTCAATGAGCCAGGAGGGTCCTTTTCTGCCATCACATTTCTAAGATTATATGATGTACATTGCCCACCCCCCCCATTTACTTCATCATCCAATCAAATAAATCGATTAAGAAACACAGAAAATTGTTGGCAGATAAAGACAGCCAGACCCATCCAGTCTGCCCATAAACCCTATGCTAGTTTGTAGCCTCTGCTCCTACCTTGCCATTAGCTTCTCATCCCTTCTTCCCACCTCCAAGGTTCCCTTATACTTATCCCAGGCATGTTTAAATCCCTCCACTGTGCTAGCTCCCATCATCTCATGTGACAGATTATTCCATGTGTCCAATACCCTCTAAGTAAAAATTCCACACATTTCCTCTTAACCTGCCACCTTCCAATTTCATATCATACCCCCTTGTTCTTGTACTCCTCCTACGCTGCAAGAAGATTCCCTCCTGCACCTTGTTTATGTCCTTAAGGATGGATACACTGTGCATTGCAAAAGTGTGTTGGTGTAGGGTAACTGCATACTTAACCAGGCCACTCGGGCAAAGGGGGGGTATCAGTGTCCCAGAGGGCTGTATCCAAGGCAGTCATATGGCCCTCAACCCTGTCCTCTGAGTAGAGGCACCCTTTCCATGAGCTCAGGCCCTTCAACCTGCAGGCAACTGTGTAGGCAGGGGTAGTGACCCTCAGGATAACGCCACCTAGGTGTTATACAAATATTCCCCCGTGAATTTGAATCTTGTGCTCCACATTTTTGGAGCTCACTCCACAATCTGTTGGTTTGCCTGCTATCCCTTATCACCTGTTTTCCTCTTCCCTGTGCCCCCCCCCCCCACTGCTTGAAGTCCTTCATTTCCTATATAGGAGTTGTGTTTCTCCATTCCTCCTCTCCCCTCACCCTTTTCTTCCAAGACCCTTGTCTTGCTGTTGAGGTCTGTCAGTTGAGCCCCATCAATACAGTCCTGCCCTTGCCCTACCTCTTTATCGCTGCTTTTTATATCCACCCCTTGACTGGTACTATTTGGTGGAATTTTTACACCAAATTTTCAACGTGGCCTTTGTGGGACCCCACCTCATGAACAGTAGCACTATCATTTCGTTAATTGATCCCAAAAGGTAATTTCGCACAGCAACCACAAAAGTACCTTCTGGGCCTGATTAACGAGATGACAGTTGCAGTGTTCATGAGGTGAGGTGCCAAAAATGCAATGTTGAAAATCTGGTGAAAAAAATACCCCCAAAATGCAAAAGATATCAACATAAGTTCAAAACACCATATAAAGCTTCCCTTTTTCCTACATTACTATTGGCCAGCAGTCTGTGTTTGTCGGTCACCTTGTAGCTCCTCTGAGTCCAATCCAGTGTATTCTGTAACAGATATGGCCTGCTGTGTGGAATCAGGTCACCCACCAACTCTCATCCAATGGGCCCTGGAAAGGAAAAGAGAAAAAAAAGTAATACAAGAAAGGTGAAAAGAATTTTGAAGTGATAACACTTCTGTGTACCACTCCTAGACCACTCTGTCCTGTCTGTCCCTGTTCTGCTGAGCAAAAATAGGGGAATAAAATAAAAACATCAAACCAACAAGTAGAAAATCCGCTATGTATCAATGTCCTGCAGTGACTGCTGACCCTCTCCCCATTGGATGGCACATGTCAAAGATATATTTTACCAGTCTGCCCTTGCTCTGCCTGTACACACACAGTCACACTGCCATGTCTCGGAGTGTGGGGGTGGAACCCATGTACACAAGGGAATGCTTTTTCTGTAATTGTGCCATGTCTCGGTGGGTGGGGTGGAATCAATGGACACCAGTCAATGCTGCATGTCTGATGGTGCTTGGTCTCAGAAGGTGGAGTGAGCTCCCGGACACAAAGAAATGCAGTTTGTTTGAATGGTGCTGGTTATTCCAACATCAAGCATCATACAACAAACAACATTACCTGATGTTCATAGGTTGCCCATCACCATCAACGTTCCCACAAGCCACTCATCACATCACTACTGGCAAATATGTGTAGAGAATGAGGCAAAAATTTCTAATGGTTTTTTAAGTTACCCATGCCACAGAGGGTAAAATCTTCTGTTCATGCTGTTTTTAACAACAGCATAATACATGGCTTAGAATAACCAATTTGGCAGTGTATATTGTGGTGTGGCTCATGATTTCACATAGTGGTTAAACAGTATGGCGTCACTTTAGCCACGGTGGCTAACATTTTCAAAATCCTAGGGGGATTGGAGACCATCCGATGACTGGCACCATCAAACACACATCATTTCCAGATGTAAGTTGGCTCTGCCCAACCTGCCAAGATATGGCACCTCTTCACCTCTCTTTCTCTCCCTTCTGAATGGCTCTCTCTCTCTCTCTCTCTCTCCCTCCCTTTTGGATGACACATGATAAAGAATTATTTTACTAGTCATTAGGGACATTGCAGAAAGGCTGGAGGCAAATGTCTGCCTGTTTGCAGATGGCAACAAGATCTGTACCACAGTGAATACCCCTAGAGAGAGGGGAGAAAATGAGAAGGGACCGGGGGAAGCTTGAAAAGTGGTCTAAGGACTGGCAACTGAAGTTTAATTTAAAAGCCTGCGAAATTATGCACCTGTGCCTCAGAAACCAAAGGAAAACTATAACATGGGAGGGGGTTGGGAGTTGCTGGCAGTCACAAAAGACAGAAGTGACCTGGGGGTTATTTTAAAAACAATGGTCATGCTTTAAATGGAGTACTATGTGCAGTTCTGGGGACGACACTTTCGGAAGGAAATTACCAGACTGGAGATGGTCCAGAGAAGGGTGACCAAAATGATACAAGGCTTGCAATACAAGACTTGTTAGGAGTGATTAATGGACCTCAAAATGTACTTGCTGGAAGAGAGATTGGAAAGAAGGGACATGATAGAATCATTAAGGTACCTAAAGAATAAAAACAATGTGTGGGGGGAGACATTTTCAAATACAGAAGGACAACAAGAATGAGGGGGAATGACATGAAATTGGAAGGTAGGAGGTTAAGCGAGAATGTAAGGAAGCACTTCTTCACAGAGAGGGTGGATGCATGGAATGGTCTGCATCAGGAGGTAGTGGGAGTGAACAATTTGTGTCAGAAGCAGTAATCCAGTAAAGACTCAAGGGCAGCCTAGATGAGCCAGGGGATCCTTATCTGTGAACAATTTCTGTGTTTCGATGTTTCACTCTGGACCACTCCAGACTCCTAATGTGTGTACCTTCCCCATAGCTGACCATCCTTAATCCTGTCACACACACCCTTCTGATTACTCTTTCTGACACTGGAAAGCCCCCAGACCATAACCCAATCCCTAAACCTGCATTTCCACAGACGACCACCCTGCACTCTTGTCAGCCCCCTCACGACCACCTTTTATGAACAAGACATCTACCAATTGTGGCAGAAGATCCTCGCTTTGTCCCAAATGATAAGCACTTCCTGGTTTCCAACGGCCACCCAATGCCCTCCCAAACCAGACACAAAAAATGCATTCCCTGATGTTCGGTTGAACCACAATTCCCTTGCACACCAGGCACAACAACATGTAAAGCATATAACTAACCTTAATGAGTGAATACAATAATGTTAGAAAATCTCCGAAAACTCTAACCAGGACTCTACAAGACAGATGTTCTTGTCAGTCAGTAGGATGTCCGATCAGTAGCTTTCCTGCTGAAAGACACAAACTGATATAATAATAAAAACATCCCCTCCCATACAAGTTAAGCATTCTCTGGTGTACAACGTCAACCCACATGCCCTCCAATAATATGCCTTTTTTGTCCCTAGTGTTCTCACTCTCTCACTCTCTTGTCTGCATGGCATAAGTCACATTATTTATTCCAGCATGCCCATACAATGACTGTACAAACACAGCTGCAATGAAGCCAGGAACAAACTTCATTTGTAATTTATGTGACTGTAAAATGTTTTGGTCCCAAGTAGACTTTCTCTTGCTTCTGCATGGCATAAGTCACAGATTAATTTTTTTTCCAGCCTGTCCTTGAACTAATTGTACAAACACAGAGCCACACTAAGGGCAGGAATGTACTTCTTTTGTTTTTTCTGTGACTAACATTTATTTTTGGTCCCCAGTGCTCTCTCTCTCTTTCTCTCTCTCCACACCCCCCTCTGTCTCTCTCTCCACACCCCACTCCTACCGGATTGCACAATATTTAATTTTACCAGTCTGCCCCCACCCAGCATATACACACAAAGCCACATAGAGGCAAGGGATACATTTCTGGGACTCTACAAATGGCTCTTGGATGGACATTTTTGTATCTCTTTGCCTCCCCCTCTCCCCACCTTGATAGCGTATTTCAAATATTTGTTTGACCATTCTGCCACTGACTGACCTATACATTTTATTTGTGATTTCTGTGCAAAATTATGCATATGGGACACAGAAAACCTGTGGAAAGCTGGGGGGGGGTTGATGACAGTCTGAGGGCAGAAGTGTACTTTATTTTCGATTTACTGTACAAATATCTCTTTTGTTCCACGTGGACTCACTCTCTGTCCTCTGGGAATGGCACAAGCCAAACATTTATTTTACCAGTCTGCGCCTGCCCAGCCTGTATACACACAGCCACACTGAGGACAGGAATATACTTTATTTGTGATTTCTGTGACTGTGCAAATGTTTCTTTGGTGCCCTGTGAGCAGTCTCTCCCTCTCTTCCCCCTGTAAATGGCATAAGTGATAGATTTATTTTACCAGTCTGCCCTTACCCAACCTATACACACACACACACACACACACACACACACACAAAAAACCACACAGAGGCAGGGATTAATCTTTATTTGTGATTTCTGAGACTGTACAAATATTTCTTTGGTCCCCATTAGTTCAACCCCACACTCGTTGATGGCATAAGTCAAAGATTTATTTTACCAATCGACACCTTCCCAGTGTATACACACACAACCACACTGAGACCAGGTATATCTCTCTCTTCTCTGGATTGCACATGCCAGAAATGTATTTTATCGGTCTGTCTTCATCCTGCCTGTACACACCAACCCACTAGCCAAACGCTGGTAGATTTTGTAATGGGCTTATAAGATTTGTAGCATGATGGGATTGTAGTTGAGAAAGTAACATTTAAATATATACACAAGATGTCCACTATTTTTGTGATGAAGCTAAATGCTGCAAATATTTGTCTCCAAACTGAAAAAACAGAGACAGCAGCACCATCTGCAACTCTTGCCCTGCCATTGCCACTAAACCAAAGCTCTACTAAGCACATGATATAGTGAAATACAAAAAAAAAAATAGCAAAGGGAAAATGAAACCACCTTTCAACAAACCACTACAGAGGGTTTGAGCAGAGCACTCCTATTCTGTCTACTATTCAATCTTGAACACAACAAAAAGGGAATAAAACAAACAAAAAAAATGACTGTCATTTTACATGAGATTCTAGCAACCTGCAACTGGACTGCAGTAAAAAAGGCATGAGGACTGACAAGAATGGGCATCGAAGGTTACCAGAAAAAATATACTTGGGGAACATAAATATCACAAAATGGATGACACTAAATATGAAGGATACAAAACATTATACTATATACATCAATATACAAAAGGATAATGATCAGAAAATACATGCCCAGCACTGATTAACGAATGAACCAAGGATCTACTTTTTCCTAATCTATGGTGAAACAATAGTTCTATTTTATCTGGATAAAAATAGGAAAGCACTGGGTTATATTGTAGAAACAACATGACAAGACGGGGTAAAATGAAGTGTGGTAGTCATGGTTGCATGAAATGCTGAGAAACTTGCAGTGGGTAAAATTTACAAATTGTAATAAGTAAAAATAGCACTTATCCCCTTTCAAAACCCTCACTACATAGGGTTTGAGCAGAGCACTCCTCTTCCATCTCCCATTTGATCTTAAACACAACCTGATCCAGTTCATGTATGGAACCAAAAAAAAAACTGTGACTACCAAACAGTGACTGGACTGCTGTAAAAAAGGCACAAAGACTGACAAGAACCGGCAGTACCAGCATTCTATGAAGTGAATTCCACAAACACTTACTGTTCCATTATCGAAGGTTACCAGAAAAAATAAAATTAAAGTAAAAAAGGGGAATATAAATAAGCAAATATCACAAATTGGTTGACACTAACATTGGAGCACACGAAATGGAGCCCTGACCTTTTCAGTTAGTATACTAGATGGAGGGAGGCACAGCAAACTAACTGTGAGACATTTTGCGAGTCCCCTTTCCATCTCCTTCAAATTGCATGCAACCCTTCCCCAAAAAACACTATGAATCAATATAAAAAGACTAATGATCAACAAATAATAAAACAAAAAAGATACATGCCCAGCACTGATTAGCGACTGCACCAAAGATCTATTCATTTTTTCCTAAGCCATGCTGAAACAATATTTCTATCCTACCTAGTAAAAATAAAATAAAAAAGTGATGTGCTGTATTTTAGAAACTCTACAGTGAAGGCACCAGCTTCTATTTCTCTCTATTCCAAAAATGAAAGACATGAGTAGAGTGGGGTAAAAATCACGTGTGGTAGTCACGGCTGCATGAATTGCTGACAAGAAAAAACAATTTTACTTGCAGTGGGTACCCGATAGTCTACATCATTGCCACCTAATTTACAAATTGTAATAAGTAAAAAACACTTATCCCCATTCAAATCCCTCACTTCTTACATGTCCATTGGAGTGACAATGAAAGTACAGTTACTAGTGCCCATTTTCAAAACTACAGAGAACAAACAACTGACCTCACAAAACAGTTGCTTACACTGACTTCACAAAGCAGTGGATCTCAGGCAACTGTTTGATAGAGCGTATTTCAAACAAGCAGAGAGGTTTCAGCACGACTTGCAGTCCACAAGGGAAAAACGCAAGTGCGTAAAATCTTAGTCAAACGAGTGCAAAAAAGAGGCTACTGTTATTTGGTAAGCTGTGATTGGTTACGTGTGATCCTAATTATAGAAAGTCAAAGGTCCCTGCTTTGCCTATCACCGTGCAAATTTCTGCAAAATCAAACCTGTCTATGTGCTCTGTAGCTCTAAAAAATGTTGTAAAAGACGAGTTATGCCATTGGCAGCCCCAGGGCTTAATTAATGTAGGATGAGTTAACTCATCAATGGTAGAATGGGGGTTAACAAAACAGCTTACATGTGTTTCCTCCTCTAGCAATTTTTTTTTCCAGGTGACCAAACACAAAAAGACAGTACGACTCTCAGTCATCTTTTTGAACCATCTCTGAAAAAAAGTAGTGTGTTTGCTGTTGTGAAATCAGTCCAGGCTTTTGTAATTTAATTCTGCCAGTGTATAACTATTTTATTTAAGGAACATGAACAATATGACTTGTTCTTGCCTTATTTAAGTTGACTGCCACCTTGCCTGTCTTGCAGGATAACTTAGTGTCTATATAGGTTTTACTGTACATATCGTGGAGAAAGGTTAGACTACAAAATGGATGGAAAAGTATTGAGTTCCACTGCATTACCAGTCTGGAAGAACAGAGCTTGCTGACAGACAGCAGTGTAAACACCTAGCTTTACCTTAACGGTATATTTATTTATAGCTCACTCCATAACAAAAGTAGCAGTGTGGGGGGGGGGGGGTTAGGCAGTGTTTGGAATACTTTAAGATGTGTCTATAAAACTGTAACAAGTAGTGTTGGGTAAACTAACTCAGGAGATTAATCATGAGACCGAGTAGATTCAGGATGCCTGTGAATAATGTGTGTAATTAGGGGTGGAGCTAACAGAACCTTCATGCCTGGTACAAAAGACAGCAGATTTAAAGGTCATATTAATTGGAGTCCTGTGCTGGAAGTACAGACTTTGCTGACAGGGATGAGTGTGAGGACCTAGCTTTACACCAAAGATACTGAAAGCAGCATGGGAAGTGGGAAGAAAAAAAGATTTTTTACAAAGTGTTTGGGACACTTTGAGACTTATCTTTAAAATGGTAACTAGTAGTGTGGGGAAACAAGCTCAGGAGATTAATCATAGGACCCAGCAGATTCAGGATACCCTGTGAGTCAGGTGTCCAACTGAGTGGTGGAGCTGACAGAAACTTAGTGCCATCTAAAGCCGTGTTTATGCAGCTGACCTCGCTCCTTCAGTGGAGTGTTGCAGAGCTGCCAGGCTCAAAAAACTCTTGCCTTACACATCTACACAGCCCCCCCTAAGCACCGATATAAGACCAGCTGGAGAGGGGCTGGGAGTCAGGGCAGTTGGCTGATGGAACAGCCCGCTAGGTGTTTTTGTGGGAGTGAGCGGTGCAGCCTGTCCACATGGCCACTTAGTCTGCTCACTTCAGAACGAGTCCCCAGACTTTCAGTGTATGCGGAGTGGAGCAGGGAATGGCTTACTGCAATTCAGTAAGCATCCACATGGTGGCATTTGCACAACAGCAACCCAAATGCTGGGGTTGCTGCGGTGTAAATGCTGACATGTAAACACGGTTTAAGAAGCGCACTATAAAAGATTCCTTTTTCCAGTGTGTACCAGCATGCTTGTATCCCAGTTAGTGAGTGTGATATCGAAGGAGTAGAAGAGGTACTGGCATCATAGGCATCAGCAGACATCCACAGGAGGCCACAGGAAAGTGGGGAGTTCTGCCAGTTGGCTGAGGTAAGGTGCCTGATCACATCTGTCATTACACTTACTGCAGTGAAAGGGTAAAGGGTAGGAGGAAAGCAACTAATGGGACTAGGAGGGACATACTATATATGGTAAGGAGAAATAAGGTTCCTAGTGGGGCACTAAAGGGAAAAATCTATAAGTAGTAGAGAGGCAGAGGTGACCATGGATGAATATATAGAAGTTTGCAAACAAGAAAGCAAGGGTAAAAAGGAAAGTCAAGAGAGACTCTATCTGGTGTAGGGTGACATAGGAAAGACTGATAGGAGATTCAAGGGACTAGACTCAAACAAAGGCACAGAGTGCAGTAAAGAGCAGAAGAAAGGAGATCACGTGATGCCTCTGTAGGACGTGCAGCTCTCAGACCGAGCTCCCGCTCCAGCTCCTATAAAGAACACTAAAGTTACCTACCAATCGCTGATCCCTGTCTACTTGTTGGTGGAAGGCGTCTCTGAAGGTGCCAGGAGTGACTGGTAAACACCGCTGTACCACGTTATCAGGCAAATAAATAATACAGGCTTACCTTGACAACGGGGCCTACCGAAAGTATGGAGGTGGAGATGCGCCAGGCTTTGCCTAAGCACGCACCCCCACAAACCCCAGAGAAGGGCTCGAAACGCTCGAAAGGCACATTGGGGGTTTCATCTAAACCTGCTGCCTCCAGTACTACCGCGCCAATACAGATGCCTCTCTATGAGCAAAAATTAATGGAAGAGATACAGTCCTTCAAGGAGGCCTTAAAGGAGATCACTAGTGAGCTAAGGATAACCAGGGGCGAACTAACGGAAACTAATTGAGCCATTTCGGATGTAGCAGCTCGCACCACATCCCTCGAAAGTTGGAAAGAAAGGATGTAACCAGAGATGACGGCTATAAGACAGCGCCTACATAAAATTGAAGCTAAACTGGAAGATTTAGAAGGCCGCAGCCGTAGGAATAATATAATAATCTTTGGCCTCCCAGAAGATGCAGAGGGCTCTACGCCCATCTTGTTCCTTCAAAATCTACTTACAAAAATCGCTGGCCCCTCACCTAATAATACAACCTATATAATAGAGAGGGCTCATCGCTCATTACGCCCTAAGCTTGTTACTGGTAAACCCCCAAGGTCACTGATCATCAAGTTTCTTAACTTCCTGGATAAATCATACATTCTTAGCCAAGTTAAAAGTCTACAAAAAGTGCTATGGGAAAACCACCCTCTGAGATTTACTCAAGACCTGCCAGCCACGGTAAGGCAGTGGAGATCAGAATACCATCAACTGGTCTCAAAATTAATCACTGCAGGGATTAAATACAAAATGAAATACCCATCGCATCTATCAGTGCAACATGAGGGAAAATGGGTTTCCTATGAGACTGCACAACAAGCCAACACAGCATTACAATCTTTACTCCCCGACCTATTTACCCTCCGCTGAGGTTGTGGATGAGTGCCCTGTAATTCCTTCACTTCTTTCTGTTCCTGTTTCGTTCACTTTGCAAAGAAAAGGTTCCTGTTGTCTAAAGGAGTTTACTTCTGTTAACTGCCCACAAGAGGGCAACAAAGACCGTGTATTTGAGACAAAGAAGCTATGTTCATTTCTAAGAGCATTAATCAGCCACTTCGTTGCTTGCCTGGTGACAGTCGCCTAGTTATATCTTGATTAGTAAATAAACCTGACTTGAGGCTGGAGGATATATGTTTGGGCAAGGCCCCCCCCCCATTTTTTTTTCTCTCTCACCCTTCTCCTCTTTTGTGGATGGTTGATTTTTGACACAGTCTCGGCTACCCTCTCTTTTTTCTTCACGAAGAAGCCATGTGATACTATCATCTCCTGCATTTTAATTTAGGAAAGGTGGTTGGTTTTACCTGGCATATGACTCTGTTCGAATTTGCGGAGAGATCGTACTTTTACATCCATGACTCTAAATATTAGTGTTTTTGAGCGAAGGATAACCCCCCTCTCCTCCCCCCTTTTTTTTTCTCTCTCTTTCTTACCTAATTCTTACTCGCCATTAGGCGAACCTGATAACTCAGTGGGCTGTGACAAACCAAGTAATCAAGATAATGTATATTCATGATAGCTATGTGGTTTAGGGAAGGAATGGGGGCGCAAGGTCTGGAGATTATTGCAGTCCATTCAGTGCACCATGTTCTGGTACAGGATGGGGGGGACACCATAGTGGGGGGGGTACAACCTGGTGTCTTTGGGTTGCAGTAATCATGCCTTGGGGAGTGTACAGTATCACGAACCAGGTGTTTAGATGGGGCAATAAGTATGCTGGCTACCCTACTATGGGGGAAGGGAAATGGTTACGGGTAGTGGGGGAAAGAATTAACGGACCTTATTGTTTACTCACAATATGTTGTGTCTTTTCAATGCCTATATATGTTGGTGTATTTTCTATAATAGTAGGAAGGACAATTAGAAGGGAAGGTTGGGGGAGGGGGATGTTGCCATCGGGAATTGGGAGCCTACATTAAGAGAAGGGAATGGGAAAAGGGATAAATATCATTCACCACCGGGTATGGACACTGTGGTTTGCAGGGCTAGAGAAACCTATAGATATGGGGATGTTCTTTTCAAATGGTATTTCATGATTTCCTTTATCTACTCATGGCTGTGTCCCTAAAGTTTTGCTCATGGAATGTCAAAGGTGCTCAGTCTCCCACTAAAAGAGCGAAGATTCTCTTGCACCTCCTGAAGATTAATATTGATGTAGGTTTTCTTCAAGAAACACATCTACCTACAGCACAAATCGTTAATTTTAAACGATCATGGGTGGGTACAGTGTTGGGGGCGTGGTTCGATAGTCACAAATGGGGTGTAGCGGTGTTGATAGCATGACGGATACCCTTTAAACTATTAGATTTGATTATTGACCCCCCACAGCAGATATGTTTTACTCAGAGCAACCTTGTTCCACACAGAATTGATACTGGGCTCTGTTTATGGACCAGTGGGAGATGAACCACAATTTTTCACTAATTTAATGACTAAACTGGCCCCCTGGTCTAAATTTCCTATGCTAGTTGGTGGGGATTGGAACCTAGTTTTTAATAACGTAATGGATAGATCCAACTCTAGATGTTCCTCCCTTACCCCCGCACAATTGGCATTAAGGGAAATGATGGATTCTCTTGGTCTTGTTGATCCCTGGAGGACTCTCTATCCCTCAATAAAAGACTACTCATTTCACTCTCTGCTGCATAACACATTATCGAGAATTGACTACTTTCTGTTGGGGACTGAGCACTTACCAGGTGTCCAAGCTTGTGACTACTTAGCAAACGTGATCTCGGATCACCACCCAACTTTACTGCAATGGATGCTACCCAATTCGATGATCCACGACAAGACCTGGAGGTTTAATTCCCAACTGTTAAAATCGGAACACTTAAGGGGGCAGCTTAGTAATTTTATAGATAAATTCTATGAGTTTAATACCCCTTCCATGCCAAAAATAGATATATTATGGGGGGCTATGAAATGCTCATTAAGAGGAGAGGCTATCCGTATAGCCTCAATAAGAAAAAAGAAAATCTCTTATGAATCCTCCCTATTATTACAACAAATTAGAGCGTTAGAACAAGGCCTTACGCCCTATTCTAAACCTGATGACCTAGAAAAGTAAGAAAGTCTCCGTTTTCAATATAATACCCTTCTCGGTGATAGAGTCGAGCACCTCCTTTTGCATTCTAAAATTACCTACTTTGATCAAGGAGACAAAGCTGGGAAATTACTCGCCATGAGACTCAGAGCACAGGTGGCTGATAGGTTTATTTTGGCCGTGCGAGATGCCTCAGGCACTCTGCATACTTCCCCCAGGGATATTGTCTCCTCTTTCCAGGATTACTGTCAGATGCTCTACTCATGTTCCCTTATGTCCTTTAATCACATTGCACTGGACCATTTTCTTCAAGATATAGAGCTTCCACAATTGTCCCAGAATCAAATCTCTATTTTACAAGCCCCTCTAACCCTAAATGAGGTCTACCAAGCTATTGATGCCCTACCAGCAGATAAGGTGCCAGGCCCTGATGGCTACACATCTAATTTTTATAAAGCATTCAAAGTCCAAATAGGCTCTAAACTCCTCGAATTCTATAACTACATTTATAAAAATGGCCTTACTTCTGCTGCCATTGTGGTTCTATTATAGCCAGACAAAGATACCACAATGCTGTCAAGCTATCGTCCAATATCTCTTATAAATGTTGATTTGAAGATCTTAGCAAAAATCCTAGCTAGCCGATTAGCCCAAGTATGGCAAACATTACTAAGTCCCGAACAGGTGGGATTTGTGGAGGGACACCTGTCGGCAGATCACCTACGGAAAATTTCCCATCTCATTTCTGCATCCAGGGACTCCGATATACCATCAGCCTTGATGTCCCTGGATGCAGAAAAAGCCTTCGATCGAGTGTCATGGGATTATTTATTTAATCTACTCCCGAAATATCTCATCCCGGTACAGTTTATAAAATGGATTAAAGTCCTTTATTCCTGCCCTTCAGCCCGTATCTTCTGTAATGGTGTGTTCTCCTCTCCCTTTACATTACATCAGGGCACCCGCCAAGGTTGCCCGCTTTCTCCTTATCTGTTTAATTTATTTTTAGAACCCCTTATCAGAAAATTGAATACTTCTGCCTTAGTAACGGGCATTCATATCAAGCATCTCCAATACAAAATATCGGTGTATGCAGATGACGTTTTACTTCATATAACTCATCCATCTAAATCTATACCGGCTTCACTGGATATCATTCAGGAATTTGGACGTTTATCCAATTATAAGTTAAACTTGTCTAAGACAGAGGTTATGCCTTTAAATAACTGGACCTTAAAGGCTGACATCCAACACCTTGGGCTCACATGGATAAAAGATAAATTGAAATATCTGGGTATTTATTTATCACTATCTAACTCCAGAATGAAGCAGTATAATTTAGATCAGTTAATAACAGATATTAAAATCGACCTGAACCACTGGGCAATGCTTCCCATCTCCCTATGGGGGCGAATCAACATTATTAAAATGAATATTTTGCCTCGGTTGTTATATCCCCTCCAATTATGTCACCAATATTTACGTAAGACTTGGTTTACTCATGTACACGGTATTATATCTAATTTCATCGGGAAGCACAAATCTCCTCGCAGGTTGTTATCCAAATTACAGAGACCAAAAGAGTTAGGGGGCTTACAAATCCCTAATATATATCTTTACTACCTTGCCACTAACTGTTTAGTCATTTCGAAATGGCTGACTTCTGTTCCGACTCCCAGCTTGGAAACCTATGTTCCATTGTGGTTGCAGATAGAGAAGTCGCTTTGTACCTCAGCCAGAATAGATATAAGGGCATTACCATATCTTCCCTTTAATAAGGTCCCAGGACAGCTTAAAAGCACTCCCATTATAAGAACCCTTTGCATCCACAAACAACTAAATAATACTATTAGGGATACCATGGAGAAAGACACCTCACAGTGTATTCTGGGTAACCCTAATTTTAAAATTGGGGGGAAGATTATTAATCAAATGTTTTGGGCAAAGGGAACAGAAAAAAAGGTTATAGATCTAACAGAGAACTACAGATTACTAACCTTTTCAGAGATAATCGCTAAATATAAATTGCCTGTAACTTTTTGTTTTAAGTATCTCCAAATTTCCCAGGTCCTAATTTTGGTAGTGGTTTAAGGGATCATTATCTGTCTGGACCTATTCTCAGCACATTGCAAATAAGGCCTAACTCTCATTTAATCTCCTTTTATTATAAAAAATTGCATAAAAAAGTTACAGATCTAGATGGCACTCCCCGTTATATATGGGACAGGATTCTCCCCCCAACTACCGAGGGTCCCCGTCAGTGGTCACAAATTTGGAAAAGGCTATACAAGGATATTAGGTGGGATCATTACAGACTGCTTCAATTTCAGATAATACAGGACTTATATTATACTCCTGTAAAACTTTGTAGAATGGGTAAGCTCCAGGTGGACCTGTGCACCAGATGTGGGAAGCAGTGGGGCACATTGTTCCACATTTTGTGGGAATGTGATAAAGCCTTTCCTTTCTGGGAAAGTATTAGTTCCAGACTTAACCCAATGCTGGGATTACAAAATGCCTTCCAACCAGAAATTTGCATTTTGTGAGACTCGGGTAATACCCTTATTGGAAACCAAAGGAAACATATGACGTTAATTTCTTTATGTGCTAAGAAAGTGATATTGCATCACTGGCTAGATCAACAGACTCCCACATACATAGAATGGCATTGAGAAATTCTCTTTGCTCTGCAAGCAGAATATACCATAGCAAGCTATCCCAAAAATAGTAAAAAATATCACAGGATTTGGGCCCCTCTACATACCCTGTTATGTAACTAGCATCCCCCATATCAGTACTGCAGAATATGTCTTAAAATACCTGGGTAAAGCTGGTAGTAGGTGGCTGTTCTCACTGGCTCTTGCTACTTCCCCTTGGCTTATGTTTTCCTTTTCTTTTCCTTCTTTTTTTCCTCTTTCCTTCTCCTGGTGGTAAGGGGAAAGGAGGATGGGGGGAAGGGGTGGTTTACTGTTTTTTCCCTTTGTCAGATCTTCTTTTTACACCATTAAGTTCCGAACTGCAGCATAACTTACTTCCCTTTTTATGGCGCCAAATACTGGCTATGGTTTTGTAACAAAGGGATAAGGGGTTCAAGTTGTTGCTGTGGTGTAACATGTCATGTTATGTAATGGTGTTCTGGACTTGTTTGTTGTATGGTAAACTTAATAAAGCTTACTAAATATGAAAAAAAAGAGCAGAAGAAAGAACATGTAGCAAGGAATAGGAGTGGTGCAGTGCAGTGGGTGCTAAGCAGCAGTCTTCAGGGAGACATTCTGGAGACTGAGGTGCTGCCCCATATGTACGCATCTCTCTGGGTTGAGGGGAAAGGTCACTAGACTCTGGACTGAGCTGATCAGGATCCAGATGGCCTTGTCCCTCACCCAGGGGACAGCAGCTCCACTGCCACTGTCCAAGAGGATGCCTGGTGTAAGGTAGGCCAGCTGAACAGTGGTAGGCTCTGGGAGGATGGAGGTTGCAGGGCAGGGACATATTCTTCTGCCAGTGCCACTACAAAACTCCTTCACTGTTATGGCAGGAATGGGCTTCC
This sequence comes from Neoceratodus forsteri, assembly GCA_016271365.2. Lineage (NCBI taxonomy): Eukaryota > Metazoa > Chordata > Ceratodontiformes > Ceratodontidae > Neoceratodus > Neoceratodus forsteri. The sequence continues at coordinate 523,128,780 of CM057455.1, forward strand.
AGAAGGTTGTACCCATAGTAGTGGCAGGGAATGATGTGGAGGTCCCTCAAAGGGGACACCTAAGGTGGGTGGCAAAGGCCCCAGCTGAAGACACAGCTTCTGTTGGGGGACTTGATCATTTGTGGTGATATATTTGTTAACAGGGAGAGGCTGAAGAAGGAAGTAAGGTGCTTATATGGTGCCATGTCTTAAAGGAATGGTCAGCTAAGGTGTCAGAGCAGGGAGGAGCTGAATGTCATTGTCCACTTGGGGATCAATGACGTAGTTAAGGATGCAGCTAGGATTGTTCAGAGGGACTTCAGGGATCTGTGGAAGCATAGTGGTGGTCTTCAGCAATGTACTAGCTATATACAGCTGATGGGAGAACAGAGAATGCTGCATCAGGAGCTTCGACTACTGGTTGAAGGAATGGTGCAGAGAGGAGGGTTTCAGCTACACTGGGGGCTGGGAACAAACTGGGAGAATATGAGGCTGTACAAAGGTGATGGCCTGCATCCATCTAGGTGAGGAATTGCAGTCCTCAGTGGGTGGTTTAAATGTTATTTTCACAAACATTTAAACTAGATGAGAGGGTTGGTGGAAGGACAAAGGGAGGCATATACTGCCCCCCATCCCCACATAAAATCCCAAAATGAAGCAGGAGGGAATGAGAACTCAGGTTCAATGCAAAAGAAGGGGACCTGGAGACAAGGGGGCCAGAGCAAACATACTGTAGTAATACAAGAGGTGAAAATAAGGCATGGCCAAAGGAAGGAACTGGGGGGGGAGGTATTGCAGGCAGGGTAGAAAAAGGTGTGGAAAGCCATGTGAGCAAATGCAAGAAGTCTTGGAAGTAAAATTCCAGACCTTGAGGCTAACATGACAGAGGCACACCTAGATATAGTGACCACCACTGAGTCATGCTGCAGAGGAAATCAGAACTGGGACATGACTATAGAGGAAACTCACAGTTCAGTAGGATAGGGAGGGGAGGAATGATAGGAGGGGGTTGTGTTTTATATCAGTGAATATATCAAGGCAACAAAAATGTAAGGGGGTAAGGAGGGGCTGGAGGTAGTCTGGGTCTCCTTGTTGACAGCAGCTGGAGCCTCCATTCAATCTGGGGTGACCCTCCAGCACAGGGGGAGGATCTAGACGTGGAAATGGGAGAAGCCATTAGCAAGATGGCAAATAGTTGGTAAGCAAAATTTTAATTATCAAGCGCCCTATCCCAAAGACTCTGGGCACTGTACAGGCAGGCAAAAGTTAGAAATAAATAAATAACATACATCGATATGATAACATATATCAGTAAAAGTGATGAAGAGCAACAGCAGTACCAAAATAACATCCTTGTTTAAAATACATAATTCAGCAGTCTGCCATTTATAAGACTCTTGCACAATTCTCAAATGCCTCTTTAAAAAGATGTGCCTTCAGACTTTGCTTAAACACCTCCACTTGCAGAGCCTCCCTTAAGGATCTTGAAAGCAAATTTCTGAGGGCTGATTGATCTCCAAAGGTTTTCATCTAGGCCCTAGGAATCAATAGGAGGCCTTTGCTGGGGGAGTGGATCGAGCGTACAGGGTAGACAGGAGTCAGGAGGTCACTCAGATTGCCAGGGCGCAATCCATATAGGGCCTTATAGCTGAGCAAGCCCACCTTGAAGGTGGTTCTCCATCTCAACAGCAGCCAGTGCAGGTCATGCTAGACTGGGATCATTTGACAAGACCTCAGAAGGCCTGTTAGCAACCTGGCTGCTAGTGCAGGCAATGGAGAACCTCTCCACTGACCCCAAGGTAAAGAGCATTGCAGTAGTTGAGTGTAGATGTCACAAAAGCGTGAACCAGTAATAGCAGGTCATCAAGCAGAATTAAGGCTTTGGTCCAAGTGACATTCTAAAGGTGGTAAAAACCACTCCAGATGACGGACAACACCTGAGCCTCAAGTGTCAATCCATCGACAATGATGACACCCAGATAATTCTCCTTAATAGATGCAGACAAAGGAGTAGGGCCAAGGAATAATCCTGTTCCCATCCCGGCAGCATCTACATCTGGACAGCGAGAAGGCTTAATCACTAGCACCTCCATCTTGTTGGGGTTGAGTCTCAGCCAGCTAGAGGATATCCAGTCCTGGATCTTGGCCAGTCATTTATTAAGCACCTCCACAATGTCACTTGTACCTGGAGACAATGACATATGCAGCTGGGTGTCATCTGCATAACAGTGAAAACCCAAGCTGTATTGTCTAATGATCTCACGCAGAGGAAGTATGTATATTGTGAACAACATAGGCAACAGGCTCGAGCCCTGTGGAACTCTACAAGGTAGGTGCTTTGGGTAGGAGGAGAAATTCCCCATTACTACCTACTGCATCTAGCCAGTAATAAAGGACTCAAACCAATTGATGACAGTATTGGTGAGTCCACAGAGCTCCCTTAAATGATCCAGCAACACTATATGGTCCACAGTGTCAAACGCTGAGGAGAGATCGAGGAGATGGAGTATTGACTGATCCCCTTCATCTCTTGCCCTGAGGAGATCATTCTGCACCCTGGCTAACACCGTTTCAGTGCTATGCTTGGACCTAAACCCAGACTGGAATGACTCATAGATGTCCTACACCTCAAGCTGTGCCTCGAGATGCGGCACCACTACTTTCTCAATAACCATACCCAAAAATTGGAGCCTAGAGATTGGTCTATAATTCTTCAAGATGTCAGGGTCGAAAGACGGTTTCTTTAGGAAGGCCTTCATCAGCACCTCTTTCAGGGCAAACACTAGACAATCTCAGTGAACACTGGACCAACAAACTTAAAGCATCCCATCAAGAGTCAGATCAGGCCTGGGTCCAGTTCACAGTATGTAGGCCACAGCTTCAAAATAACCTTGCATGCCTCTGTCACCCCCACCGGCCTAAACTCACCCCATATAATAGGTGTGCCTCTAGAGATATGCAACTCACCATTGCAGGGCTGCATCTGCTCCATTGGAGGGACCCCAGGCCTAATGGAGGACACCCTGTCACAGAAGAACAGAGCAAACTCCCTACACCGAGTGACTGAAACTGCTCTCTTCAGCTGCAGACATGCAGGATGGAGTAGCCTGTGTTTAGTCCGAAAAAGCAGAGCCGGTCTGTTCCTTCCTGAAGCAATCTCCCAGGACAGGAACATGGCCTTCTTAGGTTAATTGTCCTTTGAAATTCACTGTAGTGAATTCTCAAAACCAGACTGTCCTCCATGGATGGAGACCACCACAAACAGCGCTACAGCCTCTGACCCTTAGTCTTCATCATCTTGATAACCCCATCAAACCATTGGAGTCTCAAGCGAGAAGACCGTGGTCATATACAAACTGGTGTGACAGAGTCAAGCTCCTTGAAGACAGCACTATAATAGTCTGCCACCACCACACATTTACCTCTTACACAAGCAACACTCACCAGAAAGGTCCAGTACCGCATCAGTCCATCTGTTGATAACTCCTTCAGTAGGAGTTAGTGGACCATCTCAAAAGGGAGAGACTAACGGGGGGAGGGCACAAAGAAGAACTCTACCATGCAATGATTGGAAAAAATGGCACAGTCAATCCTAAGGTCAGTGACCTCAAGCCCAAGGTGTGACTGTGGCTCTGGGTCACAGAAGCAACAGCTTATGTGAAGCCTAGCGATTGTATGGAGAAAGTCATAACCAAAATGCAAGAGTTTTCATCAGTCCAGGCATTGAAGTCACCCAGAATCAACCATTTGGGTGACTCCAACATACTAACAAAGACGAAGCCTGTAACTTCCTGCAGAAATCTCCCTCGTGCCCCAGAGGCCAGTATATGAGAAGGATTCTCCAGTCTGCACCTGGCCCTTCGCACATGGCCGTACATTCAAATAACAAAGTGGATCCCACTGGATGTATGGAGAAGTACAGGTCATATCTAAAACAGATGGCCATGCCCCCATCCTTACATTCCCTCCCCAGGCATTGCACTATGGAGAACCAGCCAGGACAGATGCCTCCAAAACTGGACCTGTGTCATCCCCCAACCAGGTCTCCGTAATGTAAGTCAGACTGACCGAGGAAATCAATTCTGCAATAACTGTGGTCTTGTTCCTAATTCATCTGGCATTGCATAGAACCGCCCAAAGGGGACACATGGAAGTTGTCAACCCAGTAGCTACCTGCCCTCTCGGTCCAGTGGGAATCCTGGGTATGGGTACCAAACACTAATGATAATGGTGATGTACTGCATACAGGGGACCTCTATCTACCAGATATTGATTGGAGTCTCCAGGCTGTAGCCTCCAGCTAGAAATAAGGTCATTCTAGATTCTCTGCGGGGAGCGGGGGTTCTGAGGCAACTAAACAGAAAAATAGAAACATAGAACTTGTCAGCAGATAAAGACCACTTTACCCACCCAATCTGCCCATTTGTCCTTACTGCGGTTTAACCACAGACCCTACCTGATCTCTAGCTCTGACTCCCTCCCCCCTCCTTTCCACTAAGACTCCCTTATGCCTATCCCATGCATTCTTGAACCCTACCCCTGTTTTCTCTTAGAACACCTCAGATGGTATGCTGTTCCAGGAAGTAATCACTCTTTCTGTGAAGATGCACTTGCTCACATCTCTTCTGAATCTACCCCCTCCAGCTTCATAATATGTCTCCTTGTTGTTCAGCACCTTTTTCTCTGAAAAATATTTTCCTCCTGTACCTTATTTTCCCCGTATGGTATTTAAGTCTCTGTCATATCCCACTCTCCCTCTTCCCTTCCAGTATGCACATATTGAGTTCCCTTAGTTTCTCCTCCTAGGGCTTTTGATGCAGATCATTCACCATTTTGCTTACCCTGCTCTGAACTGCCTCCACTCTGTCTATGTCCTTATGGAGATGTGAAGCCAGCTTATCAAAGGGGCCTAAGATTGATGCAAGCTGTGGAAAAAGGCAGCTTGCATCAATGCCTGGTGTGCCAGGGACCCTGTGCCCGAGTCTCTATCCAGCAGGGTCCCAGCAGAAAAGTCCCATGGCTGGCAGCAACCATAACGGTGTGCCCAACACAGACACATCTCAACAGGTTACCACAAGCCTGTGGCAAAGTAAATAACACAAGGAAACCTGCGTACACAGGACCAAGTGGGGGCACACCAAAATACACATCAACTGAAAGCACAAAAGGTAGCACTCTGCCAGTTATGAAATAGTTACAAACTCTCAATCCAGACATCACATCATACTGGGATAAATGAATCTGCAGCACACTCCCCCAGGCCCCTGAGGAAGAGTCTTGGTGAAAGACACGAAGTGCTGGGGAAGTGTGCTGTGGACTTGTTTATCCCAGTATGGTGTGATGTCTGATTCAGTTTTTATAACTAAATTATAACTGTAAGAGTGCTACCTTTTGTGCATTCAGGCAATGTAAATAAGCAGCCCCAGACTGTCTAGTTGCTCCCCCAACTCCGATACCCCATCATGCTAAATAACCACCTACAGTGCACCACAATGAAAGGATACTCATCTGCATGTGCTGAAGGAACTAGTGGGGTGCTTAGGGCTCGGTATTAGGCCCTGTATTATTTAATATATTGATCTCCTCAATGCAGTCATCACATAATGTCTGGATGTCAAAGTATGCAGATGGCTGCAAAATAGGTTGTATAGTCAACTCCCCTGAGACAGCTGCAAAATTCAAAAAAAATCTATCGTCCCTGGAATTATGGGCAGAAAACAACAAAATCACGTTCAATGTTCAAAAATGCAAAGTAATGCATTTGGGACACACTAACTCAAAAGATAATGATGTACTTAAACACGTGGTACTTCAAGAAATCAATAATGAAAAGGACTTGGAAGTTATTACAGATAATAAAATTAACTTTGATAATAACACTATAACAAAAGTTAAAAAATGTCAGCAAATCATGGGTTGTATACTGAAACATATAAAGAGCAGACAGCCAAAAGTTACCTTACTATTATACACAAGTTTAATCAGATCACACTTGGATTATTGTGCACCTTTTTGTGCACCAAATACAATCTGAGGAAAAAGATTCATTGAGGAAGCCCAAAGAAAAATGTCAAAAATGATTACAGGCATGGAAAACATGAAATATATGGGGGAAAGACTGTAACAATTGAACCTTTACTCTATGAACTGTAGACAGCTACGAGGAGATCTTTGCTTAACACATAAAGTCATTAGAAACACTAGGCTTAGAAGCAAACGTTAATAATGCTCAAACTAGGTTTCATAATCTTAAATTAAAAGGTGATCACTGTAGAACCAAGAAGAGAAGTCAGTGGTATACACAGCGAGTTGTTTTTTTTTTTTTGTAATTGAAATTTTTATTACCCTTTAAACAACAACTATTACAAAAACACAGTTATATTGGTGTTACACAGAAAGCACGAAATCTTGATTCTAACATAAAGATTGTAGGCATCACACTTTCTGGGAATAGCAACAACATACAATGAATACCCCAAGGCCCATAACCCCCCCCACTGTGATATATAAGAGGTCAGGTACAGGTTAATAGTATGTAAAAGGTGCTTGCTTGAAGATCCAAAACTTCTTAGTTTGACGGACTCCAGGTCATCAGAAAATGCTCCAACGAACCCCATACGGATACAAAGTACTCTCGTTTACCCCGCATACCTGCTATGTGTTTTTCAAGTTGTATAGCCAAAGCACATTCCCTGTGCCACTCCACCAAAGTTGGGACCTTGTCCGACGCCCAATGTCTTAGGATTAACAGCTTTGTTACAGCCGAAACCAAAGAGACACGTGCTCTCCAGGCTTTAGGAGTGGTCACAGGGAAAGCACCTAGTAAACAAATCTCAGGAGTGTCCATTCTAAGTGAGCCAAGGATAGGGCCAAGCAGGGTACCCACAGTACTCCAGAGACTTCGAATCTCAGGGCACAGCCATAATAAATGGTATAAAGTTCCGTCTTCCTTTTTTACACTTCCCACAAAGAGGTGAGCTAAGCACACCCCTTCTAAATAGATGGGTAGGAGTCAAGTACAAGTGATGCATAATGTTGAAATGTATCAATCTTAGCCTGTCTTGCTTAATAAACCTATACGCTGTCCTCCAAAGTGCTTTCCAGACTTTCGAGGAGGCACTTATATTCAAGACCTCCACCCAATAATAACATATACCGGAAGGGAGTCTGTGATCCCATTCTTGGAGAAGTTTGCGAACCTTGGCTACTGCATGTGGTTGCTTCGCTGTCTTTAAGAGAGTGTGAACATTTGCACTTCCCTTATCAGCCAAGAAAGCCGAAGAGAAGACCTGGGTTAAAGCCTTACTAAGCTGAAGCCATTTATAGAAATCCAGAACCGTGAGGCCCAAGTTTTTTCTTCAGGACCTCAAATGCATACGGTCTATCCTGATCCCAAAAATCAGCTACAGTCAGTTTGCTTATCTGAGGCCAAAAAGCTACAGGTATAGAAGAGCCATCAATTTTAATTTGTGGATTATCTACAATAGGTTGGGAGCCACATAACCACCAGTGAGCGCCAAAATAACGTTGTAACTGGTGATAAGCCCTGAAAGACCATCCCATAGGGTTATTTTTGAGAGACTTGGGCAAACTGGTCAAAGGGACAAACAGCAATGCGTATAAGGAACATTTAGCCCTCTTCGCCAGGCCCTGTTCAATATCCAACCAGAGAGGTGTATAAGTTACCCTAGTCTGATCCCTATTCCATAAAGCCAATTTACCGACATGTTAGGCCAGGTAATACATAAAAAGGGAAGGGGTGGCTAAACCACCTTTAAGTTTGGGAGTCGTGAGTTTAAAATATGATCGACGGGTTATTTTGCCTTGCCACAAAAAAGAATTGAATATCTTCTGTAGCTAAATAAACCAATTCTTTGGCAGGTAAACTCCTAGCATGTCTAAAGGATAAAGAATCCTTGGGAGGGCCATCATCTTTATAAGATTCAACCTGCCCCATAAGGATAAGGAAACTGTGCTCCATCTCTTACAATCTTCCAAAATCTCTTGCACTATGGTGCCTAGATTGTCCCTGAGCATTTGAGTGAAATTCGCATTGATGTTTATACCTAAGTATGTAATGGATTTGGTTTCCCATGCTACACCCAAGTTCTGCAAGTCTGCTCTCCTCATGAGGTAATTTAAAGGGAAGACTTTGGTTTTAGCACAGTTCAATTTGTATGAAGAAACTCTGGAGAAACTATTAATCTCTTTTAGGATAGGTGGAATCGAAGTCCCTGGGTTCTCTATGTGTAAGAGCACGTCATCTGCATATGCCGAACATACATAACTAGATTCCCCTATTTGTATGCCTTTGATAAGAGAATTCTTCATAAGCCTACGCAACAATGGCTCTAAATACAGGTTAAATAATAAAGGGGACAAAGGGCAGCCCTGTCTAGTACCACGCTCCAACTTGAAGGCTGGTGACAACAACCCATTACATTTCACCCTCGCCGATGGACAAGAATATAAAATTCTAATCCAACTTAAAAATTTTGGAGGTATACCAAGAGCCGAGAGAGTGGCAAATAAGAAAGGCCAAGATACTCAATCGAAGGCCTTTTCGGCATTGAGTGATAGAAGTGCAGCAGGGGTTTTGGAGTCTTTAGCTGCTGCAATAAGATGCATAAGTTTTCTCATATGGTCATGGGATAATCTCCCTTTCATGAAGCCACTTGTTCCTTGCATAAGTCATCCATCACTTTAGACAATCTATTAGCCAAAATTTTTAAGTAGTATTTTAATATCGGTATTAAGAAGAGATATTGGCTGGTAGCTGTCTAAACTAGAGGGATCCTTACCCGGTTTTAGAATTAGGGAAACTGTGGCCTCCAGGAAGCCCAGGTCAGAAATACCAGATTTGGACCAGAACTTAAAAGTGTCCAGTAAAATTGGTGAGATATCTGGGAGAAAGGCTTTATAAAAATTACTCGGGAAGCCGTCGGGGCCTGGAGATTTATCAGAGGGCAACTGTCGGATAACCTGGTGTATCTCAGAGATTACAATTGGTGCCTCTAAGATTTTGGACTCGGTCTCTGATAATTTTGGCAAGTTCACTTCATTTAAGTATGCTGCAACTTCAGAATCAGAAGGTCTAGAATCGGGTTCCTGTGCATATAATTTCTGGGTATTCCCAAATAATTTTGAAATTTCTCGGGTCTGTACAAATCAGATCCTTGACCTACTCGAACACTCACTATATGTTGAGCTGAGTCTATTTGTTTTACTCGCCATGCTAGGAGTTTGCTAGCTTTTCCCTCTATATCTAAATATTGCAACTTAGCTCGAGAGAGAGCAAGTTCTGCTTGTTGAAAGACTATATCCGAATATTGGGCCTGCAATTGTTGTAACTTAACCCACTCTGACTCAGTTGAGGTACGGGATAAACTGTGTTCCATATTTTGAATAGAAGATAACACAGAACTCAACCTATCCCTCTGCTCCCGTTTCCTCCTAGATGCCATCTTTATTAATTCCCCTCTTAATGAACATTTTAAGGCAGCCCATATCAGGTCTTTTTGAATTATGGAGTCTTTATTGTCCACCAGGAAGTGTACAATAAAGTTCCTGATGTTCCTTAGTGAAGATTCTTCTTTTATAATTTGGGTATTTAATCTCCATTGTGTAGATCTACGAATCTCTGGAAAGGGCCTATACATTACACTGACCGGAGCATGATCTGAAATTACCCTTACCGAGATCTCTGCCTGAGTCATATTGGGGACCGCAGATGAGCTAACTAAAATATAATCTATTCTCGAATGAGAATGATGTACTGGAGAGTAAAAAGAGTACTGTCTCCTTTCAGGGTAGAATAGACGCCAGATATTGACTAAGGCTGACTTATTGATGAAGTCTTTCAGGGCTCTTTGAGTTGGGGAGAGGCCCCTACGCCTATTATAAGACCTATCCAAATCATTTTGAAGTACCAAGTTCCAATCTCCTCCAAGAATGGTGATATTATGAGCATCTAGGTCCATTTTGTGAGAAAGATCCTTGAAAAATGAAGGTGATTCACAATTAGGACCATAGATCGAGCCCAAAACCACCGGTTGAGATGCTAAGATGGCTTGTACAAGCACAAAACGCCCTTCCGGATCCCAACATTCGTGTACCAATTTAAAAGCTACCCTCTTGCAATTAGGATGGCCACCCCAGCTCTCTTAGATGAAGCCCCAGCACCAAAGACTTGAGCTACCCACATTCTTTTAAAATAGTGCAGATCAGCTCTTTTTAAATGGGTTTCTTGAAGGAACGCAATTTGCGCCCCAAGGTGAAAGAGGTGTTTTAAGACCACCTGCCTCTTGATCCTATCCTTGGCTCCTCTGATGTTCCAGCTGACAAATTTATATGGTAAAGTCATAGAGCTAGCAAAAATTATAATAAAGACCTATCTGAGAAGTAGTATGGGGTATTACAATGTGAACAACCGCCTGAACAGTACAAGCACCCAAAAGACTAAGCGAGACCCACCTATTTTTGTACCCTAAAGCATGGATTTTCCCCATCACCCCTCCCCTCCGCTTAGCTCCCCCAACCAACCCTCCCTCTCCCCCTCCCTTATAATAAACCTTCCTAAATTCCACCCACTTCTTAATACTTGACCCCCAGTTCCCAAGAACTGCACTCCTGAAACTAATCTGCCACATGATATACATCCACACAGCCCAGAGCTGATTATCACCCACTCCCCACCCAGAGCCCCCCTACCCCGCTCCATGGGAAACTGTCCCACAGCAGACCAGATTACAATATGTGGACCCCATGGTCATCCATGAATATTCATCACTACAGTAGGTTAAGTTAAAAAAAAAAAGAAAAAAAAAGGGGGCACCCCTCATTGTCTTCTTTCGTTCTTAGCTTCCACTGTTTTCATTCTCTCTCCTTATTCTTCTTCCTTTTCCTTTTGTATTATTTCTTCTGGTGCTCGGAGTGTGGGCCGGATAAATTGTCTTGCTACGAGTCAGCATGGCCAATGACTGCTATAGATTCGGGAGTCCAGCCTTGTCTCTTTGGGAAAAATCCAGTACGAACGGTTCATTCCAGAGGAAAAAAAAAAAGGGAAGGAGAAAATCACCCTATACTACGATCAAAAGGTTATGTTCAGAACATCGCAAGTAGTACGTCCATCACAAATCAGTGAAGAGAGTCCATCATAAACAGATGAGTAAGGCGGCTCACTTAAACAGATCCGTAACATCCGCTATAGCTCCTGTTGTGCCTGTTGCTGTGACTCAAGGACAACCATTTCCCCTCATGAGAGACCATTAATATGGCAGGATATTTCACCTTAAATGGCCTTCAGCTGCAATAAGTTTGGAGACTATAGGGTGTAACTCTTGTCTTCTGATCCTCACAGAATGAGGCAAATCCTGTACAATCCGGATTTGCTTGCCCTCCCATAAAAGCTCCTTTGTCCCTCTAACTTTATCCAGGACGTGTTGTTTGTCCAGAAAATTAAGAAATCTCAGAATCAGAGGTCTGGGAGGTTGCCCCTGTACAGGAGGAGGGCGCAAGGCTCGATGTGCTCTTTCTATTATATAATCTCCCCCTCCGGGGGGAGAACCTGCGACTTTGGAGCAGAATTTTTGCATAAAGGTAATTGGGGCATTCCCTTCCTCTTTTTCAGGTATGCCAATAATAACTAAATTGTTCCTTCTGCTGCGCCCCTCCAAATCCTCAAGTTTATCTTCTAATTTCTTAATTCTCCTTTTTGCCTTCACAAGCTCTGAATCTGCTCCAGCTTGCCTGTTTTCTATAGAGGCTATGTTGACCTCTGCATCCCCAATCCTTCTTGAAAGAGAATCGACTGCTTTTTTAATCTCCTGAATATCCCCAGCCAAGATGGAGATGGAGGCTTGCAGGGGCTTCATGGTCTCCAGAAATTTTGTGTCCGTGAGCGGGGATTCAATGATGGAGAGCTGTGACAGGCTAGCGGCCTGCTGTTTTGCTCTCTTTGCGGCCTGTTGCTTCTCGGGCGTTTGGGGAGGCGAATGCTTCCGTCACGGCTTCTTTACATAATTCTCCATCCTGAAGCCCGATGAGCAGCTGCAATGTGAAGAAGACCTCACCCGACTAAATCAAACGGATTATTAGCGCTAGGTCCACTGTTAAAACAAATAAATAAGCGGTCGATCGGCGGAGCTCCGGGAGAGTGCGACTACCGCTCAGGCTGCCATCACGTGACCCACCACACAGCGAGTTGTTAACAAATGGAATACACTTCCATGTACAATAGTTGAAAATACCACTATGGATACATTCAAACAGCAGTTAGATCAACATGTAGGTATTGCAAAAGTTGAATACATATAAAAGTAATTCCACCCTAGGGTGGCAAGCTCTTATAAAGGCACTGCCTCCTGAGCTTGAAAGATACTATGAAACTATGAAACCATTATAATATCCTTGGTGATCTAGCAGATCAACCTCCCCAATTCCCCATGTCACTTGCATATATATATAAATTATAACTTGGTGGTCTAGAAGGCCCCCTCCTGATCCCCCATGTCACCCGTGTATATTTATCAATTGAACCTGGTGGTCTAGTGGCCCCCTAACCCCCACCCCGGCAGGCTGTGTCCCATTACCTGACTCCTCCCCATCCTGAAAATGAGCTGGCAACTAGCACACTGCTTATCACCACGACCAGCTACTGACTGAACTTCTCAGTGAGCGTGTACTGTATTCAGTATATGATAATTGACTGACAGCTTGTCAGTCAATGAGCATGTACTAAGTACAGTAGGCACTCATTGAGAGCTCAGTTGGTCACTGGCCGTGGTGGTGAGTGGTGGGCTGTGCCTGTTCCCGGCTCGTTTTTGGGTTGGGGAGAGCAGGGTGGTGGGGCCAAGCCTGCAGAGGCAGTGGATGAGGAGCCACTAGATCACCAAGATCACTAAAGGTACTTAGAAATTTGCCCTCTGAGAGGGGTTTGAGAATCCCACATTAGAGGATATGGCAGGCTTTGTCTGCTGCAGGCCCTCTAGCACCATGTTGAAACCCATTTTGTGGTGCACAAGTTACGCAAGCCCCATTTGGTGCAAGCAGCCTTTGGTTGATGCAGGCTGCCTTTGAGAATTGCTCCCGGCAATTCATTTTGCACAAGGGGCACTTCGTGCCATTCATTTTGGTGCAAGCCCTCTTGCCCTGTGCCAGTGGCTTTTAGAATCAGGCTGTGGTCTCTACCTGAGCACAGTAGTCTAGGTGGGATCTTTCCAATGATCTACTTAGAGAAAACACCATCTCCTTCCTTCTGCTAGTGATAGCCCTCTATATATGCCCCAGCATCCCACTAGTACTCTGCTTTGTTAGAATGCCTGACCACCTTTAGGTCATCCTGCTTGGTGGTTGACAATAACAATCCATCCATTTTGTACTCTGCCCCTGGGTTTCCGTGTCCCTAGTCCTTTATTTTGCACTTTTTTGCATTGAAATCCAGCCTCCATACACTTGACCACTCTTCAGGTTTTCTCAGGTCTCTGCTCATCCTTTCCACCACCTCCCCAGAGTGTCCACCCTATTGCAGATTTTGGTGTCATCCTCAAAGAAGCAGACCTTTCTTTCCAACTCCTCTTCAATGTCACTTATAAAGACATTAAAAAAGACTGGTCCATGCACTGATCCCAGAAGCACCCCACTAATCATCCTTCCCTCCATGGAGAGAACTCCATATACCACTACACTCTGTCTCTTACCCCTTAACAAATTCCTTTACCCAGTTTATCACCCTTAGGCCTACTTCTAAGCTACCCAGCTTGATTATTAGTCTCCTATGTGAAATGGTGTTGAAAGCCTTACTGAAATCTAGGTAGACCATGTCCACCACTCACTCTGATCTAATTCCTTGGTCATCCAGTCAACAAACTCTATTAGATTTGTTTGACATGACCATCCCCTCATGAATTCATGCTGCTTCAGGTCTTGTAACTCATTTGATTCAATATATTTCACAATAGTTTCCTTCATCAGTGATTCCATTAAGTTTCCCAACACCAATGTCAGGCTGACTGGCATATAATTGCCAGCCTCCTCCCTGCTTCCACTATTGTTAAGTGGGACTACAGTAGCCCTCCTCCTCCATTCTTCCACAACCACTCCTGTTTTTAGTGAACAGTTAAATAGGACTGTTAGGGGAGCAGACAGTTTCTCTCTGAGTGCTCTCAATGCCCTTGGAGGTACCCAGTCTAATCCCATTGCTTTGGCCACTTTCAGATTAGTGAGCCCTTTCAAGACACCCTCTTCTGAAAAAGGGCTAGCATCAACCTGCCTCCCTTCAGAGCTCCTGTTACTTGTCTGTGGCCCCATCAGATCTATTTCATCTTTAGATACTGAACAAAAGTATTTGTTCAGGATGCCTGCCTTTTCTTAGTCTCCCTCTGCACAGTCCCCCCTTCCCTTCACTTTTTAACCTTATAATCACTCCACTGGTTTTCCTCTTTTCACTTACCTATCTTAGAAATATCTTGTCCCCTTTCAACTAATCAAGGAACCCACTAATGTTTGGGAAATTCTTGACCTGGTACTTATGAACAGGCACAGTGTTGTGGACATCAGGGTTGGATGCCACCTGGAGACCAGTGATCACAGGACAGTGTGGTTTAATATTAGGATGGCAGCAGAGCTGAACCACACAAGGATGAGGGACCTGGACATTATGAGTGCAGATATAAAAAAAACAACAACAAAAAAAAAGATGAATGCCTCAGAGACTCTCTTGCCGGGGGGATTACTCTGATGTGGTGGAGGGACAGTACCTCAGATTAAGGGATGGAATAGTGAAGGCAACAAACTTCCACATACAAGAGATGAACAAAAACAGGTGGTAAAACAGACCAATATGGTTCTCTTAGGAGGTGGTGGCATGGGTAAGGGCAAAATTATACTATTCAGTAGATATACAGAGTTGCAGAGGAAGAGGATAGAGAGATGTACCAGCAAAAATTATGTGAATTACGGATGCTGGTGAGGGGTACTAAGGCACAAACTGTGGAAAGAATAGCCAAGGTGGTAATAAAGGAGGACAAGACCTTTTTTAGGTATATAAGTGAAAAAAAGAATGGCAAGGGGAGGAATCATGAGGCTGAGAGGTGCAGAGAGAGACTATGCAGAGGATGATGAGGAAAAAGCAGATATCTTTGAAAAATTCTTGATCTGTCTTCCCAGTGGAAAGGGAATGGGATGGACCATAAATATGTTAAAGAACCAGGGGATGGAGGGAAGTAAACATTTGCCTGTTCAAAGAGGAAAGGGTCCTGAAAGGACTTGCAAATCTGAGAGTTAACAATTCTACGGGTCCAGATGGAATACATTCAGGGGTACTGAAGGAGCTCAGCAACAAACTAGCTGTGCCTCTGACAGCCCTTTTCAATAATTCACTAGACACAGGGGTGGTCCCAGAAGACTGGAGAAAGGAAGGTGTAGTCCAGCTCCATAAGAGTGGAAGCAGGGAAGAGGCTGGCAGCTACAGGCCAGTCAGAATGGCATCAGTAGTGGGTAAACAAATGGATTCACTTCTAAAGGAAAAACTGATAGATTACCCTGCATCTTGTGAGGTACAAGACCCAAGCCAGCAAGGATTCATAGGACAGAGATTATGTCAGACAAACCTAATAGTTTTCTATGACTGGGTGACCAGAAAAATTGATCTGGTGGGAGCAGTGGACATGGCCTACTTAGACTTCAGCAATGCCTTTGGGACAGTGACACACAGGAGGCTCACAAAAGAACTGGGAAGCTTAACGGTGGAAACCAAGGTGGTACACCGGATATGTAACTGGGTAATGGATAGGAGACAGAGGGTGCTGGTAAATGGCGCTCACTTGGGGGAAGGAAGAGTTAGCTGGTGGGGGGTCCTCAGAGTTCAGTAGTGGGTCCAATCCTCTTTAATGTCTTTATTAGTTATATTGAAGAAGAACTAGAAGAGACAGTGTGCCTCTTTGCATGATGACACCAAGATCTGCAATAGGGTGAACTCTGTGGTGAGAGAGTGAAGAGAATGAACAGAAACCTGAAGAAGCTTGAGGAATTGTAATGTGTATGGCCACTGGGTTTCAATGCAAAAAAGTGCAGAATCATGGACTTTGGCTGCAGAAACCTAGAGAAAAAGTATAGAACAGTAGGAGGTACTAGTGGTCACTAAACAGGAAGGGGTAATCACAACAGATGATCTTAAGGTGGCAAGGAATGCAACAAAGCAGTATGGAAAGCCAGGGGGATGTTGGGCTGCATAGGGAGGGGTACCACCAGCAGAAGGAGGGAGCTGGTGTCACTGTATTGGTTAATGGTGAGACCACACCTTGAGCACTGTTCCAGTTCTGAAGACCACACCTCAGAAAGGACATATACAGGGCAGAGGCTATCAAAAGAAGGGCAACCAAAATGGTTAGAGGAGAGAATGATGGATCTAAACATGTACTCCCGGGAAGAGAGAAGGGAAGGGGGCATGATAGAGATCTAAAATGGGCAGACTAGGTGGGCCTTGCAGTCCTTTCCTGCCATCAACATCTATGTTTCTATGCTTCTATGACCTTTAAATACCTCACTGGGATAAATAAGGTACAGAAAGGGAGCTATTTTTTTCAGAAAAGAAGGTGGACAAGATGTAATGGGCATGCAATGAAGCTGGGGGGGGAGTTTCGGGGAGATGTAAGGAAGTATTTCTTCACGAAGTAGGTGGTGGATGCTTGGATCAATCTTTCAACGGGGTGGTGGGGGCCAAAACAGTAGTGGGCTTCAAGTATGCATGTAATAGGTATAAAAGAAAACTGGTATGATAGTTGGGGTGGGGGGGATTTCCAAAGACCAGGCAGGGTCCCTGGTGGCAGAAGAGGCAGGGTAAAGTAAGGCAGACTAGATGGACCAAACAGTCCTTATCTGCCAAAAAGTGCTAAGTTTCTATGTTCACTACTTGTACCTGACCTTTTGAAATGAAAAAATCATTTGGCTATATGAATCAGAATTCTGTTTCATATGGAGGCTAATCCTTTTTCTTATGAAACTTCCCAATTCGTATACTGCCATCTTGTTTTCCATTTAAAAAACAGAAACATAGAAATTGACAGCAATCCAATCTGCCCATAGGCCCTATACATTGTATATGGCCACTGACCCTATGAGATCAATGGCTTTTCATCATAAATAAATTATTTCAAAACCCACAAAAATGGCATGCTGCAGAGAGACGGGGATCCTTTTAAATGGATTCTGCACTTAATTTTTGGAAAAATGACCCCCAAATGTTTTTTTTTTTAATTTTCACATCCTTTTTTGTGACCTGCTTCCGCTTGTTTCGTATGACCTTTTTCATTCATATGAAAAAGGATCCCATCATATGGAACATGATTTTGGATTTGTTTTGTTTTTTTACACACACTTACACTTCAACTAGCCATAGATCACATATAATATTTACACTTGAGCAAGTAGATTAATCTTTGGCTGGGTACTCGGGAAGCAGAGTAATGTGTTTGTATGTGTGTCACAGGTTCAGTGATAAATAATTTGGTTTTCACACAAAGCTGAATGTTCAAAATCACTCTTCTAGAGATTCTGATAACACACAGCACAGGCTAGTGAGTAGCAAGTGGATGCTTATTGATGGTGCCCAAACTGACGTAATTGTAAATGGAGTCCACTCTGAAGAAAGGGGGGTTACTAGTGGGGTACCGCAGGGTTCAGTATTGGGTCCAGTCCTTTTTAATGTCTTCATCAGTGACATTGCAGAGGGACTAAAAGGAAAAGTATGCCTTTTTGCAGATGACACAAAGATCTGCAACAGGGTTGATACACAAGGAGGCGTGGAAAGGATGAAAAGGGACTTGGCAAGGTTGGAGGAATGGTCTGAAGTATGGCAGCTAGGATTCAATGCAAAGAAGTGCAAATAATGCACCTGGGAAACAAGAACCAGGGAAGAATACACAATGGGTGGGAGGTAGTAACAACAACAAAAAGGAAAGGACCTGGGGTAATCATATCAGATGACCTTAAGGTTAGCAAGCAATGTGAGAAGGCAGTAGGAGGGCTGGGGGTATACTGGGATGTATGGGAGAGGCATCAGCAGCAGAAAACAGGAAGTTGTTATCCTCTGTAGAGACAGTTGGTGAGACCCCATCTGGAGTACTGTGTCCAGTTCTGGAGACCCCATCTCCGCAAGGACATAGACAGGATAGAGGCAGTCCAGAGGAGGGCACTAAAATGATGCAGGGTCTGCAAGAGAAGCCGTGTGAGGAGAGACTAAAGGGAGCTTAATATGTATACCCTTGAGGAAAGAAGAGGGGGACATGATACAAACTTTTAAGTACCTCAGTGGAATCAACAAAGTCCAAGGGGTAGCATCTTTCAGAAAAGAGACTTGCAAGAACAAGGGACACAATTTAAAGATAGAAGGAGGGTGGTTCAGGGAATGTGAGGAAGTATTATTTCACAGAGAGGTAGTGGATGCATGGAACAGCCTTCCTGAGGAGGTTGTGTGGGTCTAAAACTGTGGGAGAATTCAAGAATACATGGGACAGACATAAGGCAGTTCTTGTGGGGGGTAGGAAGAAATAGGCTGTTGGTTAACTAGGATCTGCGACCTATCCTGTAGGTAGGGAAATGGGCAGACTAGATGGGCCTAACGGTCCTTATCTGCCGTCAAAGTCTATGTTTCTATGTTTCTATGACAGTGTGGGAGGATAGTGTGGTAAAATTCATAACAGTTCATAGACCTGAATTGCATTCATCACCATGCTCTGGGGACTGGCTGTTTGGTGTGGTAATTAACTTGTTTAGGCATCTACTTATAACTTTATAAGAAAAAAATATATAATACCTTTACATCTCTGTTCATTTCATTTATTTGGCAATCATCTTACAAAAAGATTTGCCAAGTAATGTTCTTCTCAGTGATTGCAAACTTTTTTTTTTGAAGAAAAGGCTGATCTCAGTGGCCTCATGAGAGACTGCAGTCCAAAATTTGTCTTTTACAGTATTTGTTAAGTACTTCACATCAAATGGAATTTCCGTAATATATTAAAATGTTGCTGTCTTTTTGTGTTGCTTGCACTTATGTGCAAGAAACACATTGTGTCAGCAGTTAGGGAGCACGCCACAATGTGTCAAGAAATTTGTTGACACCATGCAATCAGCTGTTTTGGTGCATTACAAGCTACCAAAACAGCTGATTGCATGGTGTCCCCATGGTGATGGCTTCTCTGTCAGCCTCTCACAGACCCCAGGAAGCCAACGGAATGCCGCCTGCCATTCAGTGTGCCTTCCTGGTGAAACATTTCAATAAATAAAGAAAAAAAAGCCGACAGGGTGCCCACTCCCCATTGGCATAATGCACCCACCCATGACTCATGCATTCCCCCAGCACACTGTATGGCCAACAAGGGTGCCCAATCCCTCATCAGCTCCACTACCTCCCGCAAACAAACTTCCATCTGCCATGCTGGGAGCCCACCCCAGTGTGGCAAAAGGTCTCCTTGGCCAACGGGGATGCCTAATCCCCTGTTGGCTCCACTACCTCCAAACAAACTGCCCGGTGCCTTGCTGGGAGCCCACCCCAGCATGGCAAAAGTCCCCTGTCATCTTTACAAAAAGAAAAGACCTAGAAGAAAGAAACGGTCCCTCACTGATTCTCTTGTCCCCTTCCCCAACCAGTGCCCACCTTCTGTGTACCCCACCTCCCCACACCCCCACCTCACCCCATACTTACTCGAGCCCAGCGAAAATGTTTGGTGGACTGGAATGCCTGCACTCTTCAAAGCCGACCGCAAACTGAAGAAATGCAGGTAAGCTGTATAATGGCATAAATGTTTTTTTTTTTCAACTTTGGTGCATATCTCGGACATTTTGGGGAATTCTTTCACCAAATTTTCAACATGGGGTTCTTTGGACCCCACCTTATTAACTCAGTTACTGTCATTTTGTTATTCAGTCCCAAAAGGTGATTTCGTGGTCACTGCATGGAGTCACCTTTCAGGACTGATTAGTGAAATGACAGTGTAACAATTCATGAGGTAGGCCCCCAAAAAACCTCTGTTGAAAATTTGGTGAAAAAATTCCCAAAAATGACGGTTTTACTAGCGTGTGTTGCGCAGTTGCTATGCACGCTCTTAACTTCAAGCATTTTTAATATGTTCACTCCAGATTTTCAGAATTGCCATTTTACCACACCTCCTCATGAACAGTATAGTTGTCATTTTTCACATCTTGTGTGAAATATGTTTTCCCACATGTAGCGCACAATGGCACGGTAGGTGTGAGGAATCAATGTTCAGGACAGATTAAGAATATCACAATGACACCGTTCATGAGGTAGACCCCCAAAAACCCTATGTTGAAAATTTGGTAAAACAATTCCCCAAAATGACTGTTTTATGAGCGTGTGTTTTGCAGTTCCTACGCACGCTCATAACTTCGAGTATTTTTAATATTTTTACTCCAGATTTTCATCATTGCCATTTTACCACACCTCCTTATGAACAGTACAACTGTCATTTTTCACTTCTCATCTGAAATGTATTTTCGCATGTGTAGTGCACAGTGACGTGGTCGGTGTGCGAAATCAATGTTCGGGACTGATTAAGAAAATCACAGTGACACAGTTCATGAGCAGAGATCTTAAACTGGCTATGTTGAAAATTTGGTGACAAAAGTCCAAAAAATGACTGTGTTATGAGCATACATTGTGCGATTTCCACGCATCCTCGTAAGTTCACAAATTCAAAATCTTTTCAGGACAGATTTTCAGCATTGGCATTTTTCCACACCTCCTTATGAACAGTACAGCTGTCATTTTTCACACCCTGGTCAAAATGTTTTTTCACACTTCCGGCATAGAATAGCACGGTTGAAGTGGGAAATCAGTGTTCGGGATAGATTAAGAAAATCACAGTGACACTTTTCATGAGTGGAGGTCCCAAAATGCCTATGTTGAAAATCTGCTGTAAAAAATCCCAAAACTAATTACATTATGGGTCTGCATTGCACAGTTTCTATGCACACTAGTGACTTCACCAGTTTTTTTATATATTCACTCCAGATTTTCAACAATGCCATTTTTTTACATCTCCTCATTAACAGTACAGCTGTCATTTTTCACATCCTGTTGGGAATGTGTTTTTACACCTGTAGCACCAAATGGTGTAGTCGCTGTGCAAAATCATCTTTTGGCTAACAAACTGATAGTGTCGATGTTCATGTGGTGGGATTACAAAAAGCCCATGTTGAAAACTTGGAGTAAAAATATCAAGAAACGCCCAGGGTGTCAGGGTTTTCTACCACAACGTCCTACCCTGTAGGGACTGAAAGGCATCAGGGGTGTGACTTTGGATTATTGACGGTAATTCTCATGCCATTCCACCCCCACCCTACAGCCAGTGGCAGGCATTGAGGTGCTCCTTGGACCCTTTGGCCCCATAGTTCACCCCATTCTCCTACACTGCATCTAATTTCAGTGTATTTCCTTATGGAATGAGGTGAGTGTAAAGCCCAAACACTTCAAAGCACACCTTGACATTTGTAAGTGTCTGCAGGGTAGGGTGAGATGAAATGTCGTGACCGTTATGGGTGATGACCCAAAGGCACACCCCAATGCCTGTCCATCGGTGCAGGGAGGGGGTGGAGTTGGTGTCAGTTCAATACTTCACTGCCATTCCTATGCTGCATCTGTCTGACTCCTGCACTTCCACTGCTAATGACAGCAAGCAACAACTGGCATTGACAAATGCTTGTTTTAATTTAAACTCTGTGTGCTCATCGATATTGTTAAAAGTGCAATTTGGCATTCAGCTGTTGAGTAAAGATACGCTGAGTTGTTAACAGATGCTTGTTGTCCTGAAAAGCTTACATTTGTGCCATTGCAATCTACCATGACAATGTTATGCTAGCTAAGTAATTAACTGGTGATACTTGTTCTCATTGATTTTAACTACATGCAGTGTTGACTGTAAATGCACAACTTACTTCAAACATTGTATGGTGTTCATCTGGATCAGAGAGGTAGTGAGACACAAGGGTAATGGGTATGAAAGTATTCTTTAAATTTTGGTTTATGATCTTTCTTTGTGTATTTACTGTTTCTAGTGTTGAATGCAAGATCTATCTATGGTCAGTTTTTATGTGTGTAGTATCCTCATTTTGCCTCACTGCTGCATGCAAAAATACGCTGGTTGCAATGTATTTTTTTCTTATGTTTTTTTATTTCTTGCTGATTTACTGCTCAGCTTCTCTAGGCTTGTGTTACTTAACTTTAGATTGTTTCTCCTTAGACTGAAGTTCAGGTGCATAATTACAAAACTGTAGATTAATCACATATTTTCAGGTAATCACAATCGTGCAGATGGAAGTAGAGGAGAAATAGAAACAGTAATTTATTGTGAACTGTACTTTGGACTAAAATGTAAAGCTCCATTATAGCTCTTGGCTACTTTGCTTGAACAGCCAGTTTAGAATACATATTCAGCTTGGGTATGCAGCAGTAATAGCTATTCAAACACATACCCTGGGCTCATTTTATGACCCAATACAGCTTTCAAACTGGCACTTTTTTAAAACAAATCAGGAGTAAAATGCACACTATGGATAACAGTGCGGGGATCGATAAAAACTGACTCTAGTTTTTGGAACAAACTAAATCCATTTTGTTCTTTTTTTCTGATCTAGCTGACAGAATAAAATTTTAGGTAATATCATCCAGTGGCTGTATTATCACACATGGTCATATGTGGCTAAAGACTAATCAATCACAAACAAATCACAATAAACAAATATGCACAGAAACAAACTAAAGACTGGAGACTTTATTATGAGATGATTGGCCAAAGTTACAGGGAAGTTTAATGAACAGCACAAATTGCTAAACAGAAGTCCATGAGAAAAGTACTTCACAGCTGAGGAAGAAGGGAAGGGGTCAGAGTTAAGGAGCAGGGGAAGGGTGGGGAGTGTTTCCCGTGGGTCCCACACCCCTTGCACACTCCTGCACATACCAATAACAGATGTTTTATTATTACTGTAATATTGCTGTATTGCACTAATATGTAGTAATGGGTATCCGCTGAACAAGCGTGAGTGCAAGGGATCATGCTTGCTAAATGTATAAACTATACAGTATACATTTATTTTACAGCATTATTTCTTAGATTTCTGTTAGATGTAATATTCATTTGCTTATATGAGGCATGTGCTTTGGGCCTAACCATATATTTTTACCAAAGTATTCTTGTGCACATGTATTTCTGCTGACACTGCTTTGCACCATAATGACCTTGCATCTGCTACAACTTCTGTGCCATCTTTGTTCTAACTAATGTTACGTTTTCTGTATAACATTATGCTTTTCTTGCTGCTGACTCTACATTTTCTATCTAGCAATGTAATGGTACCACTTGCTTCAGCCAATGAGAACTGCCACACCTTTTTCCTTGTCTTACTATAAGATGCATGGTTCTAGAAAGGTTTGCTGAAAATTGCTGCGTCTAGACGTAGGGGAACTTGTTTCCTCCCAGTATTTGTTTTAATAAACTTGTGTACTACATGATTTGCCACCGTCTGTCATTCCTTCCACTTGTTTATCTCTAACAAGAACCTGATGCTGGAGTCCTTTCACTCCATACATATTGGCGACAAGGATGGGAAGAGATTCAATAAGGGAAGCCTCGCCTTCAATTAATTTTGAAGGTCGAGCAGTGTAGTGCAATCTTCATTTTGCCTACTTGGACCTGCTCGTACTTACAGTGGTAGTGGGCGTGACAGATCCACACCGCCTTTGTTCTTGGCTGTGGCAGACCCACACCAAGTCACAACAAAGCTTGCATGATGACTGATTGCCTACCGGGGACCGGGAAGCGGTAGGTGACAGCTCCAGGCTAATTTTCAAGTCTCCCACATGTGCTTGATTTTATGTTGTTTGTCAGTGTGTCTACTCCCTACTAAGGGCTAATCAGACTTGTGCTGCACACAAGGTCAATTGGAAATTCTGTACTCAGCATTTCTGCCCAGTGCTGTACATGTGCTGCTCTACCGGCATTAGAGGCAAGTCAGCATTTGCTTGCCCTACACAGACCTTTCTAACAAAAAGACTGGATTTACAGACATTAAAAATGCCTCATATTAAATGTGAAATGCTGACAGACCTTCACTCATGCAGCATAAGCAGCATCATAGTCATGTTAGCTATCCAGACACCCAAGATATCAGGTGTTCTGCTTGTTGTTCAATTTGTGGCCAAACAATCAGAGATTTTAGAATAGAAAACTGTCCCATTTGATCCTGGAGGGCAAGCAGCCATTTCTTCTCAAATTGATATCTGGTAAGTGTTCTTGCAGTTCACTCCCTATTTTTGTCACAACTTTTTTTTTTATGGTTAAAGAACCACTGCTTACCTTGGGTAAATGTTTGAAGCTGTTCTAATGTCATCTGCAACAGTTTGGGTGTGATATATATGTGTTTATTCAATTGTTATTGCTATTCACTTTAGGATACATTCAGACTCAATGGTATATACTATGGTTGTTATGTGCTCCATGCCCAGTTATTGATGTGGTTATCCATGTTTCAGGGTCATTGTTAGCCATTGTTCTGCTGGAGTCCTTTCACTCCCTACAGGAGGGAGATGGACACTAGCCCCTTCACAGAGGATTAGAGATGCAGCAAATTTTAAATCTGCTGGCGAAGTGGATGCAAAGTGACCGCTTCATGTTTGAGGAGCACAATGTGAAGTGGCCACTTTAAAATGCTCACTTCGCCTTCTCATTATGACTTTGCATTATCATTCTGCCTTAAAATGAAGTAAGGCAAAGTGACAACAAAGTAGGAAGCCCCCCGCACATCACATGGCTTACAGTACTGTATGTCACATGCTTTAGCCTGGCAGGAAGGAAGTGAGTCAGAGAAGCAGTTACTTTCATTTTCTCCTTTGCAGTTGTAGACGGAGGAGGCTTTTTGTGGTGAGAGAGGAGAGCAGTTTGTTTCCCAGTGATTTTGTGCAGAAAATAAACAGCTTTTTTAAAAGTTACATCTTTATTTAATTTTTGTATTGTGTTTGTGATTTGTTTTGGTACTGAATTTTTTTTTTATAAGTTTTGTTTTGTTTTGTGTGTGTGTGTATGACTGTGTGTGTGCTTGTCTGAGAGTGAGAGACTGAGTGCGGGTGAAGGTTAGGCATCAGGGCTCATTGATAGTCAGGGATTTTTGTGTAATGGACCCGGGACAAGGAGAGTCTGTGGCCTGTGGGCACAGGCAGAGGAAAGGAGTGTGCACACGTGGGGATGGTTGGGTGTTAGTGGACCGCTCCCGACTCTTGGGCATTGCTTCCCCCTGTGGAAGTAGCAGCAGCACCAGTGCCACCAATGGCTGCTGCACATCCACCTACTCCGTCACTATCACCACCACCAGTAGCAGCTGCAGCGGCTCTAGCAGCACCCCCTCCACCATGTCCACTGCCACAGGTGGAGCCCCAGGAAAATGTAGGTGGTCCAAGCAGTGTATCTTCCCCTTCCCCCACAGCTCTCCAGTGTGGGAGTTTTTTAACTGTGTGGGGGGAGACAGCACAATCATGATTTGCCATCTGTGTGGTATGCTGGAGCCAAGGACACATTTGGGGACCGGTGGCCAGCGCATGCACATATCAAACTTCCACAAGGTGGAGTGGCAGGCTGCCACCGAAGGGGCCAGGCATCCACCTGCTGGCCCTTCTGTGGCAGTGGCCGAGGGTGCTGGGGGTGAAGTTGTGCCTCGCCTCTGCAGCAGAAGGAGGGCAACTGCAGCAGCTGCTCCACCACCTGCAGTGGACCCCACCACAGTGCCTGCAACACAGGCTGACATTGCTCTGGTGTGGGAAGCTCTCAAGGAGAACAATGAGAGGGTGGGTGCTGTGCAGCAGCATGTTGATCAAATTCAGCAACAGCAGCTGCAAATAATGGCAATGTTGCACCTGCTGCTCGAACACCATGGCATCCCCCATTAAGGGATTTTTTTTTATGGACCCCTCCCCCCCACACTACTGTGCTGTACTGTTTTTGTGTGTTTTTTTTTTATTGTTTAATAATAGACATTTTCCCTTCTGTTGTTGCAGTGCCTCAGTAGTGTTGAATTTTTGTTTTGGAGTGCTTGTGGACAAGCTGTTGTGAGCTGTGCAAGTATGATGTGTAAAACTGCATGTGTGCAGTCAGTCTTGTTACCTCTGTGTGTGTGTGTGTGTGTGTGTGTCTGACATCAGACATTGTGCACCATGTTGCAAACATATATTGCTGTTGCTGACTTGTTGCAGTGTTCATGCTATAAAGAATAGCAAGCAGAATAAGGTATATTTTATTGTCACCATCATCATCAGTGGACTAAGTGATATGGTACTTTTTCAGAGGTGTCTGGCCAGAGTGCACCTTAGTCAAATTATATACTATACTGCACACATAACGTTTAGGAAAGCATGTGTTTTTTGTGCTATGATCACCGCAAAGTCACGTGTGCACTGTAAGTGACTGAGGTGCACAGTGACCCAATACCTCTGAAAAAACTATCATATCACTTAGTCTGCTGGTGCTGATGGTACCAATAAAATATACATATTGTATTCTTTGTTATCTTTATTCTTGATACTGCAACAAGTCTTACCATTTATATGTTTGCATGAAGCTGAACAATGTATGCACACACAGGAAAGAACAGTGACAGCACACATGCAGTTTAGCACAACATACTCACATTGCTCAGTCTTCATGCTGTTTGTGAAACACTTAAAACCCAATTCATGAGTCCCAACACAGAGTAAACATTACTGAGGCTCTATAACTATTTTGCTTGTGAAATAGACATGAAAGAGATTCACCAACTTACAGCATTGCACCCGATATAAGGGTTCCTTACTTCCAGGGGAATCTTTCTTGCTCCACATGTCCTTACATAGTACAATACATTTCTGTGAAAACCGCCCATAATTTCATTACAGTGTGTCATGTCACAGAGGAATTCCTGTTCATAAAAGCCACCCAAATTCTGCCCCCCTTTCTCAGCAATGTTAGGATGTGATGCGAGGGAAAGAGTGGGTGCTTGCTGCATTATAGTGAATGTCTGATTGTCCAGCAGCTTTCTGAATGTTTCTTTATGTTATAATGGTCAGTTTGTGGTGAAACGTGTGGGCATGTTTCCAGAAAGAAGAGCCTTGTTAGAGGCAACGTGCTCACATTTCACCACAAAGGGAACCATATAATATAAAGAAACATTCGGATAGCTGCTGGACATTCACTATAGTGGAGCACACACCTACATTCCCCTGGTATCATGTCCTAATGCTGCTGAGAAAGGGGGCAGAATTTGGGCAGCTTTTCTGAATGGAATTCCTCTGTGACGTGATACACTGTAATGAAATTATGGGCAGTTTTCATAGAAATGTATTGCACTATGTGGAACAAGAAAGATTATCCTGGAAGTAAGGTGCCCACATATTAGGTTAGGTGCAACACCATAACTATGTAACATGGCAAATCTCTGTAAAGCAACAGTGCAACAATCTATTGAGAACTCTGACCTATATTTTTTAATGCTATGTTACAACTTCCTTTACTTACATCCTGACTCATATGATACTATAATTTCCAGTATTTGAATCCTCTGTACTACCTTTTTTCATGTGTGAAATAATGAAAGGAGCATTCCTTTTAATATTGTGCTGATCAGGTCTTTGTCAGTATTTTTCATTGCTTTTCTCCATCACACCCATTTGTTGTTATTTATCTCTTCTGTTGTAAATTAACAGTTATGCAGCAGGCAGTGTTTTATGACCCCACAGAACAATATTTATTGAAAAGCAGCTGCAAATAAATACAAATCTGGTCTTAACAATATTGAATGGTGTGCTCATTTTTTTTTCATACATGACAAAAAGTAGTCAATGAAGTAAAGCAGACAGACATTCTGAAAAGAAGTGTATCATTCCAGTCATTACTCGGAAGTAACTAGTGGCTGGCAATGTAAAGTAGCATGAAAAAGTACAGTTCAAAATTGTCACTACATTCTTGCAATGCTGCTTTAATTAATAATGTTAGTATGACATCATGAGCTCAGAATCACACAACACACAAAACGCATCCTCCTTGTGTGCAGAAAATTGACAAGTGGTAACAAAGTGAAATGGGATTGTTTCAGCACATACAAACTCTCCCAGAATTAACGGCACACTCAGTCATGCACACAGTGGTGGCACAGAGTCCCCAGATTTTTTCTACATGCCCACAATGCATCCACCTTGTGTCCAGAAAATTGACAAGAGGTAACAAAGTGAAATGGGATCATTTTAGCACATATAAAGTCCCCCAGAATTAATGGCACACTCAGTCATGTACGCAGTGGTGGCACAGAGTCCCCAGATTTTTTCTGCATGCCCACAATGCATCCACCTTGTGTTCAGAAAATTGATAAATGGTAACAAAGTGAAATGGGATCATTGCAGCACATACAAAATCCCCCAGATTTAATGGCACACTCAGTCATGTATGCAGTAGTGGCACAGAGTCCCCAGGCTTTTTCTGCATGCCTGAAAAGCATCTGCCTTGTGTCCAGAAAATTGACAAGTGGTAACAAAGTGAAATGTGATTGTTTTAGCACATACAAAGTCCCCCAGAATTAATGGTGCACTCAGTCATGCATGCAGTGGTGACACAGAGTCCCCTGATTTTTTCTGCATGCTCAAAATGCATCTGCCTTGTGTCCAGAAAACTGACAAGTGGTAACAAAGTGAAATTGGAGCATTTCAGCACATACAAAGTTCCCCAGAATAAAATGATGACTGTGAGCAAACTGTTGCTGATCCAATGTGTGCTGCAATTAGAGCAAATGCTGTGTAATCATCTCAACTGGATGGAAGGGTGCCCTTTGTCTGTACATTAATAGTAGCCTTGGTGAGTTGATATATATTGATATGTATTTGTGTATTTTGTAGGTGGGGGGGTTGACATGGGCATGTGTAGTGATAGTATAATATGTTGATTATTGTTACTCCATTTTGTATGCTATTTCATGTAATGTATGTCATTTTATACTCCATTTTGTATTGTGTGACTCCATTTTACATGCTCATTATTATGTTTTGCTTCAGACAGTGTATTTTGCTGACTTGAAGGTCGCATATTATCAGGCAACCTGTTTTTGCAGTTTTGTTTAAACTTCTGCTTAGCTCATAGTGTTCTAGGCACCCGGCCAGTGTTTGGAGCACAGTGACCTAGCAGGTATGGGGAATTCTGAGCAGTCCTTATCGTGAGAATTTGCAACATCCTGGAAGCTCGGCCAGCTTCTAGAATGTGGGAAAATAACACAATGAAGGCTGCACGGTTATTTTTAGCATAGAATAAGATATAAATGTAGCTTTCTCAATGCCTGGTTTGAAGCCTCTCCTGCAGGGTGGACGCATCACTGTGGGGCCAGTTCCCGGTTCGAGAGACTCCTAGCCAGGCTGACATGGGGGCTTCCCAGCCATTGGAAGAGGGCTTGGATGATGCTTTATTGAATCGGTGATGTATAACCTTTTGTATTATATTTTGTTATAATAAAGCTTTGGCTTGCTGTATCTTATTGTTTTGTTATTGTGTGTATGTGAGTGTGAATGGCAAATAGCTGCTTGGTTTGAGTTGGCAGAACATTTTTGGCGTGGTCGGCAGGATTCAAAATAAAATGTCTATTTTAGGAAAAGGATGAGTTCTTTTTAAAGGTGTATTAAGGCTCAAACAAGCAAGGGCAACTGCCCTTTGTACTTGTAATTTGTGCTTGCTGCAAGTATATACTGTTAGAGCCAATGATGGCTTTCACAGTTCAGGCTGCTTTTAGGCGAAAAGCAGCGGCTGGTTAAGCAAAGTTAGATAAGCAAAATCTAGAAAAAGAAAATAAACTACTGTGGATGTACGCACAGTAGGTGACTACAGATGGGATGATTTGAAAATCCCCCCCCCCCATGTTGCCTATCTGTGTAGTTTCAAGTTTTTCTGTATACATTTGATCCTAAACCCAAGTACTGGGGACCTCTACCAGATGGATCTCAACTTAGTACTGTTAGAGATTTTTGTTTGTTTTGTTTTTAAACTGCAAACCAGAGCTCTGGAAAAAGACTTGGTTTGGCAGGTTACTAAAATGGCCAAAAGAAAATCTTTTGAAAGGGTTAAAACCTTTGAAAGGGTTGATAGCTGCAGTGTTTGGAAATTATCACGAAGGTCCTGCAGTCAGTTTTCTTACTTAGACTAATGTATCGGAAAAGAAGAAGAAAAATACCTTGGCACCGGGTAAGTCTGAATTTTTTTATTCAAAGTTGTTTTATGTCTGTCTGTTCTCATGCATATTTTCTAGCTTATATCTGTGTTCTGTAATTATGTTCTGTTGTCAAGGTTAGAGATAGGATTGACTGCCTTCAGTGCACAACAGGTTACAGAAAAAAAAAGGAAGAAGAAGCTTCTCTTGCCTCATCGCTGACTGTTTTAATTGGCTTTGTTTTAATGGAACATTTGTGCTGCCTAGATAGGGTCAGTGAAAACTTTTGTTTGCTTGGAGCAGGTAGTTGATGGTGAAGAATTATGACATCTATAGATTGCAATGTGCAGAAAGAGTTGTAGTTTGTAAGCAACGTGCCAAGCCACTGCTAGGTAGAAATGTAATGTGTTAACAGCTATAAATGGCTTTATCATACTTCTAGTTAAACCCAGAAACTTTTTGCAAAATGGCAGAGTGCCATATTTTAGTTATGTGCCAAAAGGTGTAATCATGTTATACGAGATGTGTTCACTTACAGATGATGTGTTTAAACAGTGTTTTGTTCTGGAAAGATTTGGCATGGCAATATGTATAAATGTGCTGGTTTAAAATTGTCAGTGTTATAAGACAGGCAGGAGGCAGCACATATATCTAAACCATGTACAGTTTTCTAATGGAACTATGGGCATTACCTTCAGCAAATTGGTGTGAAACAATGTCAGTCTTATTTTGTGTTAAGTATTTTTTGTGTATGTGTATGTGTGTACTGTCTTGGCCAGCAGTTTTATTGTGTAAAGATATTTTAATATTGGTGGTGTTCAAGGACACTACAGGAATGGCTGAGTTTGAATGACCTTGCATGCACACTGTGACCTTTTGCACATTATTTGACCTTCTTGTGTTTCAACATTTTATGTTACTACCAGTTCAAACTTGATGTATTCCATGCCTAAAGCACAACTTTTCACACAAATGGTATGTTTCATGAAAGCACACCAAGAGTGAACCATGTAATTTGACTTTTATTGCAAAACTAGTATTCTAGTGAAGAGGAACAAACTTTTACAATTTTGAAAAAGGACTATTACAGCTGTTTTTGAGAGTTTACCATCTACAGAGATAAGTACGTATGGTATTACCATCAATCTGGACATTTTGTCATGCTTAGGATAAGGGAACCATGGACGCCTGCTTTTTTTATCCTATGGAAATAATCTTGTTTATTTTAAACTGATGTGTGTTTGTTTTGTTGTTCGCCTGTGTTTCACAGCTAACCTTTATTGCTACAGTATTCGAGCTGTCTCTTGCACCTCAAGCTGTGTCTTCACCAGTGGAGCTTGGAGGGGGTAAGCTACCTTCCTCCTTCCAGTGTAATACCCACAAAGGTTGCAAGGTACATGTCATATTTATACTGATTCATGGTCTGTAGCCAATGGTTTAACAACCTGGCTGCCCACTCTGGGCTAAGGATGAGTGGAAAATTTATTCAAAGAAATATGGGGAAAAGAACTGTGGCAGGAAATATGGACTATGGTGCAAAATAGTCAGACCACTGTATTTCATGTTGATGCTCATTGTGCTTCAGATACACTAGAACGATGGTATAATTCTATTGCAGATGAAAAAGCTAAGATTCTTCCAATGGATATTGAAGAAACTCAAAGTCAGCAGTTATCAGGGCTGGCAAATGGGCACATCAAAATGTGGACATTTGGGAGAGAAAGCCACTTACAGGTGGGTATATAGTAGGTGTACCCTAACATTGGATTTGGTTAAAACTGTTATTGCTCAGTGTCCTATATGACAACATGGGCAACAAAGACCAATCCTCATATTGTGAAAGGACAATTGGGGAGAGCCTACTTAAATGGAAAGAGAATTTGCATGAAGCATTACAGATTTTAAATAATAGATCAATTGGAGAATCTGAGACCCTTAATGCGAATGATAACTCCTAATTTGCAAGTGCAGGCTTACTCAACTACAGAAACAGTGTTATATTGGGAAATTACACCAGGAGCTCTGTCTCTGCAGGGCAACCCCAGAAGCTGCTGGACTTGATTTACATGCCCTTCAAGAATACAGAATAAACAGCAGAAACATTCAAGTGATAGAAACTGGTATTGGAATACAAATTCCACCAAGACATTTTGGTTGGATAGCACCTAAATCAGAACTAGCCTCAAGGGAATACAAATTTTGGGAGGGTGATTGATTGTGATTACCAAGGAGAAGTGAAAGTAATTTGTTGAATAGTAGAGAACAAAATCTGTTAATTCAACAGTATGACAGAGTGGCTCAATTGTTAATTATTCCAGTTAACAAAATGACCCTATAAAGGGACAAGCCCCACACTCTTAACAGCAAGGGGATAAAGGTTTAGATCTACAGGAGGTTTTAACAATGGTGCTAAAATATGGGTTACAAACCCAAATGGCCCTCCTGAACCAGCTGAGGTGATAGCCACCGGACGACACAGTGTTAATTATCAGATCAGGGAAAGAAAATGGGAATACGTGGCTCGCACATAAATGTTATCTTGAGAATAATGAAATTTGTGTCTTTCTAGGTCCAGCAATGGATTTTAAAAGGAATGATGTGTGTCTTATGGTCCATTTGGCAGAGCTAGTTACCCTGGAGGAAGGATTCAAAGGGTTAACTGTAATGACACTGGTTGTAGAGGGACCTGGAGTTGGAAAAATGATACCAAAGATAGAACCCAGGGGACTTAGCTGCCCATCCGGACAGAAGTGTGTGGTACTGAACATGACATTTTCACCAGGGTCAATCTCTGGATGACAACTGTTGGCTCAGGACAATATGCCTACAAACAGATGAAATCTCTTTGCAGAATAAGATCATATTAAATGCTGCAACCTACTGGCTAGTTGCATGGTGACTGTACAATATAGACTTGATTGCTGCATGAATCAAACAGACATTTTCAATGCAAGTATTACTTTGATTGACATAGACACGTTATTCTGCATGAATGCTACTGCAATAACTAATAGAACTACTTGGGCAGATCACATTACAGTGTTGAAAATCATCCTGTAATTAGCAATGATAGTATAGTTAAGGTTCCATCCACATGTACATCAGTAGCGCAGCGGTATCAGAAAATGTAATCCATTATAACATAACGCTTATGTTTAGTAGAAAATGCAAATATAAAAGAGCTTGGTTGATACGCTATTAGTGGAGCAGGGGCAGGCATGGAATTTTAAATAGTGTTGATATAGAAACACTGACTAACAGGCTTCAGGCAGTAGGAATTGATGTATTTAGCTGCATTAACTCAATGTTTAATGGATGCCAACTGTTTTCTTACCCCAAAGATTAACTTTGAATTATGATTTTGAGTTCTTGCAGTTATTTAATGCTTCACAGGTATGGGGAATGGGAGTAGCAGAAAATATTTTTGCATTTATTGATTGGACAGAATGCACAATGCGACATATGTATTCTATAATGCAAAGAAATAAGGCCAGAGTGATTTAATGAGTAATAATGAACATGTGTGGAGGACCGTGTTCAAACTGATGGATTCCTAGTAATCATTGGATTGTAATGTCATCCACCACAGTAAAATGCATAGGTCCCTGATAATTAGCAGAAGCTTATTTTGTATTGGCAGCCCAATATTTTATCTCATTCAGGAAACAGACGTAATGCAGGCTCATTTGGCAATAAGAAATAAATCATTAGTGCAAAGTCAGGTGCAAACTACGATAGTTAAAAATAAAATGATTGATTTAAGTTCCAAGATTCAACAAGAGACTACTCATTATTGGTGGGATATTTTTACAGGATGGTCTCCATTAGCTACAAAAGTGTTAAATATTCTGATAATCATTGCTGTAGTGACAATTATCTTGCTTATTTGGACTTGTTATATTCGTAGTAATTTTGCTATGGTACCAATATCATACAAATCGTATTCACAATAATCAAAGGACCGAATGTAGTGATAGTATAATAAGTTGATTATTGTTACTCCATTTTGTATGCTATTTCATGTAATGTATGTCATTTTATACTCCATTTTGTATTGTGTGACTCCATTTTACATGCTCATTATTATGTTTTGCTTCAGACAGTGTATTTTGCTGACTTGAAGGTCGTATATTATCAGGCAACCTGTTTTTGTAGTTTTGTTTAAACTTCTGCTTAGCCTTATAGTGTTTCTAGGCACCGGCCAGTGTTTGGAGCACAGTGACCTAGCAGGTGTGGAATTCTGGAGCAGTCCTTATCGTGGTGAATTTGCAACATCCTGGAAGCCCTGCCAGTTTCTAGAATGTGGGAAAATAACACAATGAAGGCTGTACGGTTGACTTTTAGCATAGAATAAGATATAAATGTAGCTTTCTCAATGCCTGGTTTGAAGCCTCTCCTGCAGGGTGGACGATCGCTGTGGGGCCCAGTTCCCGGTCGCGAGACTCCTAGCCAGGCTGACATGGGGGCTTCCCAGCCATTGGAAGAGGGCTTGATGATGCTTTATTGAATCGGTGATGTATAACCTTTTGTATTATATTTTGTTATAATAAAGCTTTGGCTTGCTGTACTTATTGTTTTGTTATTGTGTGTATGTGAGTGTGAATGGCAAATAGCTGCTTGGTTTGAGTTGGCAGAACAGCATGTACTCACGGTATTGTTCTGTATCACAGGTCACAGATACCATTGGTGTGCACATTCCAGTGCTCAATGAGAACTTTTTGCGTAGAAATCTGAAATGGATAAATCTCAAGCACATGAAGGTAATATATTTTTTTTTGGGTGGGGAAGATATTTGCAGGCTTGTCTGTAGTGAGTCTTATTTTGTTACTGTTGATTTCATTTGCACCTCTGAGTCCGTTGTTAATGATGGTCAAGGTCATCTAATGAAATGACTTCTGTTGTATTTGCCCCAGCCCGAGGGGTGGGCTGATGTTGAAGAACTTGTTGGATAAGGCCACTTTGACAGAACAACAAAGTGTCTGGAGTTTCCTAAAAAATGAATGACTTCTTACAACTTAATTGTAATTTGTCCCTGGTTCTCGTCTCAAGTCAAGTTATATTCAAAACCACATCTTGTCGGGTAACAACCTGTCTGCAACTTTTCAACACTGTCATTTTGTGGGCGCACAGCTGCAGTTCAGAATACAGTATGAATGATATCTACAGTGTAGTTTTGGTGATGTACACGCTACCTAGTTTATGAATCGTATTAAGTCGTGGTTTGCTGCAGTCTTTCCAAAACAATGAAATGGATGAAATAAAATTTCATACTTACCAGAATGGATTTATGGATATTCAAGTTTCCTCCATGCTGTTTACAGCTGTGCTATTCCCACGAGTCAGTGAAGAAGTTTTTTTTATCCCAAAAACAAAATAAAGTACCATATGTGTTTCACTATGCTCTGAAAGCTACAGAAACAAAACATATAGCTAAAGAAAGCAAAACAGCATAACAACATTAGTACACATACCACTACGGTTTAACTATTGGGGTTTTGTGCCTGTGCTGATGATGTGGTCTCCTGTTCGATTCCTCTGCCTTTGCATTGTAAATGTAAATGAATAGGGAACATTGTCTGAATGACACTGGTGTGGGTGCTGGTGGTGATAGCTTGGCATATGATGAAATTTCTGTTATATCTTCCCATCTGGTGGTGGTGGCAGGGCCACATCAGTCCTGGTGGTGGTCTGGGACAGACAGACTCATGTTCAGTGGTGGCAGGGCTAACAGCCCGTGGTGTCCAGGGGCAACAGACTGTGCTTAGTGGTGGTGGTGGTTACCATCAGTCCTGTGGTGGTGGTCCAGGACCGTCAGACTCATGCTCAGTGGTGGTGGCTAACATCAGTCCTGGTGGTGGTGGTCCAGGTGGTGGACAGACCATGCCTGGTGGTGGCAGTGGCTACCATCAGTGCCGTGGTGGTGGCTGGGTCAAGATGATTTATGCTCATTGGTGGCAGTGGCTAACATCAGTCCCTGTGGTGGTGTGGTCTGGGTAGCACACTGCCTTTTAACTTCTTGTGTTAAAACCTGCCTACATTAACCACATCCTCATCCTCATAAAGGAAGTTGCCCTCACAGTCATCTATGTCTGAAGTCTGATCATTGGGAAACCTTTTCCATTGTGTCATCATCTACATCAGTGGGGCTATTTCAGGCAACCACTGCCAGTGCCACCAGGATGGGCTTATTTCATCATCAAAACCACCATGATAGGCTAGGTATGAATGCTGAGGTAGCAGTCTGTGCTGGTATGTGCCTCTATTCATTTTAATGAATGTTAGAACTAATATTTGCAGGAGACAGGTTTGTCTGACAATCCCTGACTATTGTACCTGCTGAGCTGAATACCCTCTCAACACTACACTGAAGGGTGGACATGTGAGGTACTAGAGCCACTGCAGTCAGCTCTGCCTTCACCGACCTTCACCCCAGTAGAAAAGAGACCTTCAGTTATTGTTAGATGCATGTTTTTATCAAATATGACTCAACCATTTCGTTCACACTAAGTCCAGTGGCTTTGCGTATCCTGTTCTCCTAGTCTTTATTTCACAAATACCCACTTGGGACAAAGCCTCCCACAGTGGGTTGATGCCAGCCACTTTGATGACAGACCACCTGAACTGCAGTCCCTTCCCTTACAGGATATGCTTTCTGGTGGTCCTGTATGGTCCTCCAGGTACACTTTCAGCTGGATTATGCTGTTGAGGTTGTTGGATTTTAGCAATGACTGCTGTGCCCCATGAACCAAGAGTACCAGTTAACCACTGATATTTTTACCTGATTGTGCCCCCTCCAGTACTGATGCACTTTATGTTTGCATCATGGGTCCAGCATTGTTATGGCAAGCTGTCACTATGTTGAATGCTCACAATGTGATGATTCTGGATGAATACCATTAGCATGTGTTGTAGCAACATACTGCTGCCACTGTCTCCAGCAACATCAAGGTGATGCTGTACATTCACCAATGTCTGCCTCAGCACCCACAGCAGTGGAATTGATTGCATAGAGGCAGACTCACCACCACTGCTTGTGTGGCATGTCAAAAGGCTGCAAATTGTTACAGAGTCCATGAAGCACCACTGTTCAGTCATCATAGACATGGAGGCCCTGAACTGTCCCATTAGTGTGCATCACAAGATATTCTGAGAGGGCTTTGTATTGTTCCCACAACTCTCTGCTATGTATGTGGAGTTCCATGGTACAACTCCAGCTTCAAGTGGTGCTGAGGTTGGTTGTTTGGTATCTGTAACTGCTGTAGTTATCACGGGTCTTTTCAGATTGTGAAAAGTGAGAGCAGATGGCCGTAATGGTCAGTATTTCTACATCAGATGTTGTAAAAACCCTGCACCACAAGATTTAAATAATGGGCCATGTATGAAACATGAAAACACCATTCGGTGATGCATTTCACCACATTAACTCTATTGTCACTTGGTTATGAACCCAACCTTTGGGACAGGGGTTTACCACTTGTCAATTTCAGTCAGTACTACATCCAACATGTTCTCACATGTGAATAGGTCACATTGCGATAACAATCGTTACATGCTGTCAATTCCTGGAAGATTGCCACCATGACACTCATATTATTGCACTGATAGTGTTTATTTTGCTATTGTCTAATATTTTATCTCATTCAGGAAACAGAGACGTAATGCAGTTTATCGCATAACAGAACAAATCATTAGTGCAAAGTCAGGTGCAAACTACTATAGTTGAAAATAAAATGATTGATTTAAGTTCCGAAGACTAACAAGAGATCTACTTCATTATTGTGGGATATTTTTATGGATATCTCCTCATTAGAAGGCAAAAAGCGTTAAATATTCTGATAATCATTGCTGTAGTGACAATTATCTTGCTTATTTGGACTTGTTATATTCAGAGATTTACAGGAAATTAATATCATACAAATCGATCAATAATAATCAAAGGATCCTAATGTAGTGATAGTATAAGTTGATTATTGTTACTCATTTTTGTGCTATTTCATGTAATGTATGTCATTTTATACTCCATTTGTATTGTGTGACTCCATTTTGCATGCTCATTATGTTTTGTTTTAGACAGTGTATTTTGCTGACTTGAGGTCGTTATTATCAGGCAACCTGTTTTGTAGTTTTGTTTAAACTTGCTTAGCTCATAGTGTTTTCAGGCACCGCCAGTGTTTGGAGCACAGTGACCTACAGGTGGAATTTGAGCAGTCCTATCGTAGAATTTGCAACATTCTGGAAGCCCGCCAGCTTCTAGAATGTGGGAAAATAACACAATGAAGGCTGCACGGTTATTTTTGGCATAGAATAAGATATAAATGTAGCTTTTCAATGCCTGTTTGAAGCCTCTCACTGCAGGGTTGGGCGCTCTGCTGTGGGGCCAGTTCAGCGTTAGAGACTCCTAGCCAGGCTGACATGAGGCTTCAGCCATTGAAGAGGGCTTGGATGATGCTTTTATTGAATCGGGTGATGTATAACCTTTGTATTATATTTTGTTATAATAAAGCTATTTGCTGTACTTATTGTTTTGTTATTGTGTGTATGTGGTGTGAATGGTAAATAGCTGCTTGTTTTGAGTTGGCAGAACAGGGCATGTAATTTGTCTATTGTTCTGTATCACAGGTCACAGATACCATTGGTGTACATTCTGAGTGCTCAATGAGAACTTTTATGAGAAATTGAAATGGATAAATCTCAAGCACATGAAGGTAAATATATTTTTTTTTTTGGGGTGGGGGAAGCATATTTGCAGGCTTGTCTGTAATGACTTCTTATTTTGTTACTTCTTCACAGATTTCATTTGCATCCTTCTGGAGTCCGGTTGTTAATGATGGTCAAGGTCATCTAATGAAATGACTTCTGCATGTTGCATTTGTGCCCCAGCCCGAGGGGGGTGGGCCGGATGTTGAAGAACTTGTTTGGATAAGGCCACTTTGACAGAACAACAAAGTGTCTGAAGTTTCCTAAAAAAGAAATAATGACTTCTTACAACTTATTGTAATTTGTCCCTGGTTCTCAGTCTCAAGTCAAGTTATATTTCAAACCATCTTGTCGGCAACAACCTCGTCTGCAACTTTTTTCAACAGTCATTTCTTAGGCTGCACAGCTGCATGTCAGAATACAGTGCATGAATGATATCTTACAAAATAGTTTTGGTGATGTGCCATGCCATGCAGTTTATGAATCTGTATTGTCGCATTTGCTGCAGTCTTTCCAAAACAATGAAACGGATGAAATAAAATCTTCATACTTACCAGAATGGATTTCAAGTGGATATTCCATAGCTTCCTCCATACGGTACAGCTGCAGTGCCATTCCCACCGAGTTTCAGTGAAGGAGAGTTTTTTTGTTAACCTGTAAAAAAAACAAAATAAGTGTACCATATGTGTTTCACCATTGCGGCTCTGAAAAGCTACAGAAAACAAAACATATAGCTAAAGAAAGTAAAACAGCATAACAAACATTAGTACACATACTCACTTTACGGTTTAACTATTAAGAAGCTTTGTGCCTGTGGCTGATGGATGTGGTCTCCTGTTCGATTCCCTCTGCCTTTGCATTGTAAATGTAAATGTAATAGGGAAATATTGTCTGAATGACACTGGTGGTGGGTGCTGGTGGTGATAGCTGTGGCACATGATGAAATTCTCTGTTATATCTTCCTGCATCTGGTGGTGGTGGCAGTGGCCAACATCAGTCCTGGTGGTGGTGGTCTGGGGACAGACAGACTCATGTTCAGTGGTGGCAGTGGCTAACATCAGCTCCGGTGGTGGTGGTCCAGGGGGGGCAACAGACTTATGCTTAGTGGTGGTGGTGGTTAACATCAGTCCCTGTGGTGGTGGTCCAGGACTGTCAGACTCATGCTCAGTGGTGGCAGTGGCTAACATCAGTCCTGGTGGTGGTGGTCCAGGTGGTGGACAGACTCATGCTCAGTGGTGGCAGTGGCTAACATCAGTGCCGGTGGTGGTGGTCAGGGGGGCAGACAGACTCATGCTCATTGGTGGCAGTGGCTAACATCAGTCCCTGTGGTGGTGGTGGTCTGGGGTAGCACACTGCCTTTTAATAACTTCAGTTAAAACCTGCCTACATTAACCACATCCTCATCCTCATAAAGGAAGCTGCCCTCACAGTCATCTATGTCTGAAGTCTGATCATTGGGAAACTCTTTCTCCATTGTGTCATCATCTACATCAGTGGTGGGCCATTTCAGGCAACCACTGCCAGTGCCACCAGGATGGGCCATTTCCACATCATCAAAACCACCATGACTAGGCCAGGGTATGAATGCTGAGGTAGCAGTCTGTGCTGGTATGTGCCTCTCATTCATTTTAATGAATGTTAGCAAACTAACATTTGCAGGAGACAGGTTTGTCTGACAATCCCTGACTATTGCACCTGCTGAGCTGAATACCCTCTCAACACTTACACTGAAGGGTGGACATGTGAGGTACTTCAGAGCCACTGCAGTCAGCTCTGGCCTTTCACTGACCTTTCCACCCCAGTAGAAAAGAGAATCTTCAGTTATTGTTAGATGCATGTTTTCAGACAAATATGACTCAACCATTCTCTGTGCCACACTAAGTCCAGTGGCTGATGCATCATCCTGTTCTCCCGAATCTTTTATTTCACAAATACCCACTTGGGACAAAGCCTCCCACAGTGGGTTGATGCCAGCCACTTTGGATGACAGACCACCTGGAACTGCAGTCCCCTTCCCCTTACAGGATATGCTTGATGGTCCTCCAGGTATGGTCCTCCAGGTACACCTTCAGCTGGATTATGCTGCTGAGGTTTGCTGACCTTAGCACATGACTGCTGTGCCCCATGAACCAAGAGTACCAGTTAACCACTGATATTTTTTACCTGATCAGGCCCTCCCTCCAGTACTGATGCAATTCTATGTTTGCATCATGGGTCCAGCATTGTTGCTATGGCAAAGCTGTCACTATGCTGAATGCTCACAATGTGATGATTCTGGATGAATACTGTCAGCATGTGTTGTAGCAACATACTGCTGCCACTGTCTCCAGCAACATCAAGGTGATGCTGTACATTCACCAATGTCTGCCTCAGCACCCACAGCAGTGGAATTGATTGGCTAATAGAGGCAGACTCACCACTCACTGCTTGTGTGGCATGTTCAAAAGGCTGCAAAATTGTTATTACAGAGTCCATGAAGCACCACTGTTCAGTCATCATAGACATGGAGGCCCTGGAACTGTCACAGTTAGTGTGCATCACAAGATATTCTGAGAGGGCTTTGTATTGTTCCTACAACTTCTCTGCCATGTATAAAGTGGAGTTCCATCGGGTGACAACTTCCAGCTTCAAGTGGTGCTGAGGCTGGCTGTTTGGTATCTGCAACTGCTGCAGTTGGTCACGGGCCTTTTCAGATTGTGAAAAGTGAGAGCAGATGCGTCGTGCAATGGTCAGCATTTCCGTTACATCAGGATGCTGTCAAAACTCCTGCACCACAAGATTTAAACAATGGGCCATGTATGAAACATGGAGAAAAACACCATTCGTGATGCATTTCACCACATTTAACCCATTGTCACTTGCTATGAACCCAACTCTTTGGGACAGGGGTTTAGCCACTTGTCAATTTCAGTCAGTACCACATCCAACATGTTCTCACATGTGTGTGAACAGGTCACATTGCGCATAACAATCGTTACATGCTGTCAAATTCCTGGAAGATTGCCACCATGACAATCTATATTATTGCACTGATTATTCACACTACCAACATCACAAACAACCCCTGGCACCTGCGCCCAGTGTGCAGTTATACAAAAATATGAACTCCCACCTGTTTTGCCACTTGTTCACATATCCATACTTAAATGGATGAATGGAGAGGAGGAATGTTGAAGGCAATGTCTTACTGAATCAGACACAGTATGGAACAACTCAGGGGCATGGGTAGAAAAGTATGTTCTGGATGGAACTTTCCATTTTGGACAGGCACATGCAGCAAACTGCTGGAACCCAGAATTCTCCACAAAGAAGAAGGGCAAAAGATCAATTGCCTGCATTTCAGCTACAGCAGCATTAAGTTCACATGACACTGTATGATTGGGGAAGTACTTCAGCTTATGAGCAAAAACGCTCTGTAAAGTGGGCTGACTTAAACGTTTTACTTGGGGTGTGATCACAAATGGTTGTGCTCTGTGATGAATGGCATTGGCAGGGGGTTGAGTCTGGACGTTTGATGAAGACGGTTGAGCAGGTGATGATGACAAACTCAGAAATGCAGTTATTTAGCCAGATTTGCCAACCGTAGTTGATGTACCACTTGCACTAGACATACTGCATTCACCACCACCACCACCACCACCAAAACTGCTACTCTCACCAGCACTGGACACCATTTCAAAGTCATTATGCTCCTCCACCTCATCATGCCTGTAGTAATCCTCTGCTCTTATCACCTCACTACTGCAAATGTTTAATTTACTACTAGACTTAACAGTCATAGAAAGGGATAACATGCTTGTTATGGTTGCTGATGAGGGTGAACGCCTCACTGTGGTATTAGCTACCATCTTGTGCTGGGTCCACAGTGCCATGTGCCTATTCTTAAGATGCATATGCTGTCCTCCTGTACCCAGATGGCTCCCCTTTTTACCTCAACTCACACACACATGGCAAACCTGTCAGATTGTAACTGACTCATCATTTGCATCTTAAACAAAAAATCCCAAACAAGGGAGTGTGATGCTCTGCTTTTAACATGTCCATGATGATGTGGCTTATTTAAGTCTGTTATTTTAAGCACTGAAGTGGGGGGGCACGTGATGTTTCTGGCACTGCACACCTGGACTGCAACTGACCACCACAACTACTTATCATTATTACTGGATCATCATCATCAACTGAAAATGGTAAATGACAAGTTTTTATGGGGGGGAATTACTGCAAACAGACTCAGACACAGCCACTTTCAATTTATTTTTCTCCAGTTCCCAACTGGGGTCAATTACATCATCATCATCATATTCAGCAATGACACACACATCCACATCTTCTGCTTGGATGCTGGCATGTGGACTACATGTTGCAACAACAACAACATCATCATCATCATCACATTCATCATCATCATCTATACCGCCATTACCTGATATTTTTTCACCACACTGTGAATCACTGCATGGAAAATGCCTGACATTAACCACCACGATGGACAGAATATCACATTGTATGCTTGACATAATCATCAGACTCCTCAGGTTCAGCTACTGGGATGTTACTGGGAAGTATGACATCATCTATGATGCCACTCACTTGAACTGCTTCACACTCCTCTATATTTTTGGATACGGTAAGCTTCTCAGAATTCAAATTTGAGGCACCAATACTAATACTACCACCACCACCACTAACACTAACACCACTGGCTGGGAAAACATCCTCTCCTCCAACTATGAGTGAAGCTACTGATTGGGCTGTAAAAACATTGCAGGAGAAATATCTTTCCTCACACCAGCAATGCACTTCTGTGTCTGTGTACTACCATGCCCACAAACTATCTTACTGACAGCAGTGCCATGACGAGAACCAGCTTTGTTTGCACATCTCTTTGCAGGCCTTTTGGGGGATCAGCAACAAAATTATAAACAAATTTAGATTTTGTTACATTCACTGTCTGATTGGGGGGACGCTAGATGCGAAGCGGAAAAAACAACTGTGGCTTCAGCAACAGATAGAGACTGTCATGCAATGAAAACAACTTCAGTAATCAGTGGTGC
The DNA here is from genome assembly GCA_016271365.2 of Neoceratodus forsteri. Taxonomy (NCBI): domain Eukaryota; kingdom Metazoa; phylum Chordata; order Ceratodontiformes; family Ceratodontidae; genus Neoceratodus; species Neoceratodus forsteri. The sequence continues at coordinate 523,172,726 of CM057455.1, forward strand.
TGATGAGGTCACAAACAATCCAATCTGGTAAAAAATAAATCTTGCCGGTGGGGGTTGGGGGGAGCACTGACTGCATATTTTTACGTCAGTACAAGCAACAAAACAAAGAACAGATACCACGATCGCAGTACAAAATCAGGCAACTGCAGTGGATAGCAGGTTCACACTGCTGCGCCTGCAATTACACTAGTCTGTGGCACAATAAAAGGTGTATTATTTGATGTCACACAACACCACACACACACTCATACAGAACAATTTGTCTACAATGATGAACGAGTATTGCATAGCAGATTGAAAACTTCAGTAATATGCCACATATTGTAATGTAAACAACCGGAAATTATGAACTGCTGCACCAGATCCACACAACACAGAATCAGCAAGAAAATTTCAATAATTACTGACAATATTACTGTGTGCACATTAACACAGTCAGTTAGTGTCAGTGGCTCAGTAGATAGCACACTCGCCTCTGATGCCAGGAGATCAGAGGGCTGTGGGTTCAGTTCCCACATCTGGCACTTGGGTTAATATCCCAGTACTGGCACTGTAGTGCAGCATAAGAGGGGTGCTGCACTTCTGAGGTACCATGTTTCAGATGAGATGTTAAACTAAGGTCCCATCTGCCTGGACTGGTGGTAGTTCAGGTGGATGTTAAAGATCCCATGGCATTTATCGAAAAGAGTAGTGGAATTTTTTATTAAGACTGAAAAGCAAACTAAATACACAAGGTGTTACAGCACGCCAAATCATAATACAAAATTATGCAATTAATATAAAAGGTAATACAGCATTCAAATGAACAAAAAAAATCAACATTTTTAAAGTCCAAAAAAAAGGAAGAATAAATAACCAAAGCTAAAAAAAATCCCCTAAAACAAAAATATGAGAACATTTTATATATACAAAAGTATTACTACATACTAAATTATAATACAAATAATAAACAGAAATATGTATTTCATTATACATGCAACAGAAAACAAGAAAAACTCTGTCATTAGAGTCCTAAAACCCAAGTAGTAAATGCTGAAAGTCCTCCTCCCCCTTTCTTAAAGGATCCAGGGATTCTAGGAGAGAACCAAAATACCAAAAATTGTATGACAACATACAAAATAAAAAAAAAAGAAAAATAAGTATACAGCATACTTTTTGTACCTTGTAAACCTAAAGAGAGAAAAAAAATTGTGAAAATAAGATGAAAAAACATAAACACACCATTATCCCATACATAGTAAGCTAAAATAAACTCCCCCCTGCACATTCATACCACTACATGGCAGTATGTTTTCCCAACCCAAAGCACCTCATATAGAATTAACTAGTATCCACAACATACACTTCCATAATATATGGATTCTTCATGTTCCTATATTGTTTTTTTTTTATAAATTAAACCATACTCAAAATCAAGAATACTCCACACCAGAAAATAATTCATTTCTACCAGAAGCTGCCACTTCTCATTAATTAAGACCAGAAGAAAATAACAGTGAAATTACAAAGAAAAACACTCAGTACCACATATTACCAGTCATAAGCAAAAGTGGAAGTATGCAATGACTAAAATGTATCTCAAAATATACCCTACCTACTCATAGCCAATCTATACTGTACCACCAAGACTGGAAGATTTCATATGGCACTGACTTCCTTTCAGTATTTTTATGACTAAGAATTGCAGTAGTAATCATATGAAATAATTGTTCCTCTGTGTATTCTAATTGTTGCAGTGTCAGCCTACACCGCACATGCCATATATAGAATTTAAAACACACCAAAATAACCAAAGTGTAACCCCATCATGTTTAGTCCATTTGAATGGAAGAATACCAAAGTATAAAATCTCAGTGGTTAAATCACAAAAGGGTGATGTAGCCATTTACCCCAAAAATTCCAAACCGTTTTATATAAAGGACACAGAAAGAACAAATGGTCCATGGATTCCACCACCTGAACACAAGTCTCCCTAGGGCAGTAACGATGTTCTATACTTTTATGTTTTAGGTTTCCTTTGACACTGAGTTTCCCATGTAGGGAAAACCACATAACATCCCACATATAAGCTGGTATACGGGTAGATATCAACATTTTCCCAATCAATATTTTATCTGAAATAGGTTTAAAGTCAAAACAGGCTGTATCATGAAATAAAGTAGATAGAAGATGTGCATATAGTGTTTTCCGGTCCTGGTGTGAAAACTGTTCTGGTACTAAACATCAAAGTTTTATTTTCCCAAAACATACCCTTAAAGTTTCTGGAATATTATACAAAGAACACTGTTTTGGGATGCATGAATGAGGAAGCCAGAAGGGGAGTATCCATGTCAAGGAATCCAAAACCCATGGGATCCAAATACCTCAGATTTCAATAATAAGGTCTCAAGTTTACATTAGCAAAATTGTAAAAAGAAAACAATGGGATTAATCATTTTAATACCCCCCAATTTTTTCTCTCTAAACAGTAAACACCATTTAATTGGATTCAGTCTACTACCCCAAATGTCTGAAAAAAACAACCATACATCCGGGTCTCCAGCTTAAGGGGTAGACTAAAAACTGCAGCTAAATACAAAAAAATTGTGAGTAAGAAGGTCTTAATCATATATACCCTTTTTAATTTGGACAATCTCCACTTATTCCACAGTAAAATTTTTCCATATGCAATGTCCAATTTGGAGGACCAATTTACTAAGCCCAAATCCTGTACCAAAAGAAGTCCAAGATTGTACAGGTCCCTTGTCACAACAGGGATCCCATTACTGTGGATCCTAAAAACTTTCTAATCCAAAGGGAAACATTTACTTTTCCTATAGTTAACTTCTGGTTCTTGTGAATTTGGAAAATTCCAAAGTATTTGTCCCACTAAACAGGTCAAAGGTAAATTTCACAAGAAAGCAGATGTCATCTGCATATGCAATACTTTTTAATTTCTCTGAGGTGCTAGAAAAGAAACCCCTGAATAGCAATATTATCATTAACGTGCCAAATTAAAGGGTCCAGTGTAAAAGATAGAGAAGGGGACTCAGGGACATCCCTGTCTAACTCCCCGGTAACCATGCATGCCCTCCCATCCATCCATTACAGTATGCTAAAGCTTTAGCATTAGAATAACAAGATTTTACCCAAAAAATAAAAGTACCCGAATCCCATAACTCAGCCAAACAGTCCCAAAGATATTCACGGTTTACCCTGTCGCTGCTTTTTCCTGATCTAAACTAAGAATGAAACCAGTTAATTCTCCAGTCTCCCCCGGGACAAAATTCCTCTTAATAAAATTAACCCATCCGTTATACTCCGGTCAGGAATAGTACAAGTCTGAAAAGAATGTATCAGAGTAGATGCACAAAGCAACAATCTGTTATTCAACAATTTGGTATACAATTTAAAATCAGTATTTAATAATGTGATGGGGGTGCCAATTTGAAAGGTCAGTCCTGTCCCCAGATTTATACATAAAAACCACCAACCCATTACCCATTGAATCAGGCAAATTCCTGAAACCATCATATCCTGAAATAACTCTAGGATTTCAGGTAACAAAACTTGCAGAATCACACTGTACAATTCGTATGGAATTCCATCTGTTCCAGGTGCAGAATTTTTTTTAACCATTGCAAAAGTGGTCATTATTTCAGATTGAGTAAGTGGTGACACCAGTACCCGCTGATCGGATGACAAAACTTGTGGTAGAATACATTTTTCCAACCAAACCTTATGACCATCCCAGGAGGATTCCTGATGACTAAATAAAGACTGCACATGCTTCTCTATGGCTGTCATAATTTCATACCTTTTGGAACAAAGACACCCCTTAGTATCCTGAATTAAAGACATCCACTTTTGATATTGTTGTTGAGCACAGAATTGAAATGGATTCATAAAATCCTGTGAACCCTGGGTTCCAAATTTCCGTTCCTGTTCTAAAGATCTAAGTCTATTATATTGTAGATCATTCATTTTTCCTCTGGTTTCTACTAATTCTGCAAGAATCATTTTATCTCCTTGGGAAGTTTGAAACACTAAGTTCTGAAACTGTGTTTTGTAAATGCAATATTGGTTCCTCTTAAATTTCCCATGTAATCTACCTATGTGTTGAAAGTATCTTTTAATATCTAGCTTTGTATCCTCCCACCATTCTTGTGAAGTATCATATAACATTTTAACCGATTTACATGCTTCTAATAAGGAAATAAAACCATCCTTAACAGTTGGAAGAGACAACAGTTCCAAGTTCAACCTCCAATACCCAGGCCCTTGTTGCATACCATCATAATTAGAGACCGTCAGTTCTATGATGGCATGGTCAGATGGAGCAATAGGACAGGTCCTAGTATTTTTAATCTCCAAGGCAGGAGATATAAACCAGAAATCAATCCTAGTAGCTAGGTTACCTCTGAAATAGGTCTTATCTGGCCGGCCAAAAAAACCACAAGCATCAACCAAACCAGTTTGTGAAATCAAAGCAGCCAGGCAATTGGTATCACAATATAATTTTGGGGTTTGAGGACCCCTATCCTTAAATACAACCCACAATTGAAATCTCCTCCCAAGAAAACATAACAAGATGTAAACAAATAAGGCTGTATAGTGTTAAAGCTCAATTCTAGCTGTCTTTGTTTGTGGGGCATATACATTAATAAACCGACAGTGCAATTTATTTAACGTGACATCTAACAACAAAGCTCGGCCTGGGGCTAAGTCCACTACCTGTATAGATTGTGCCAAAGGGGAATTTAAACAAATTCCAACCCCACAACAAAGATCATCTCCAATAGACCAATAAGTCACTCCCATTTCCATCCCACTGAGGCTCTATCCATCTCTTGTCTGCTATGTAATCGAGTGTATAGAAAGAATACCACATCATAAAAAAAGGAATCAAATAAAGCATATACCTAAAGTTGTTTTCTATCTGACTGAATACTGTTAGTATTTAAAGAGGCCACAGTAATACTAAATAATGTATCCATTGAGTATATAAAAAAAAAACATTAAGTGTTAACTAAAGGAGAACTAATTAATCCTGAAAAAAAATTAAAAAACATTAGGATTTCTTCCTCACCCATTTACGGGAACCCATCCTAGATTTGTTTTTTGGAGTGATAGTCAAATTTCTGTAGAATGCTCAGTGTCTGATCCTCCATCCGCTTGAGAGGAGTGAACCAAAACCGAGTCTGATTCTGTACCTACATCAGGTTCTTCAACCTGCAAGGTGGAAAAGGTGTTTTGCACTGGGAGATGGAAGACTTCTGAAACAGATGCTGCAGTTTTCTTCCGAAAACTCCTTCTTCGATTATTAACTACAGTGAAGGCACCTTCTGGTGAAAGGGGGGGCATAGAACCTACTTCACCAGATAACTCTACTACTAAAGGTTCTGCCTCAGATGGAGGCATGTGAAAAACCAAAACAGAAGTGGATAAGACCTCCAAGGGGGGATTAATAAGCCTTTCAGGAGGTGCCCTCTTAGGTAGGGGAGGGGGGGCCCATATTGTTTCAAAGCCGTTTTTAATGCAATATTCAAATAAAAATCCCGAGTGGTATAATCCTTGTCCGCAGTATTATGGGCTTCCCAAGGACAGTCCATAAAGGAATGCTGTTCCTCACAAAGACTACACTTGGGGGGATGATGACAGTCAGTCATAATATGCCCCACTTCCCCTCATTGAGCACATTTCATCGTATCACAGGTTCGACTCAACTGTTTACTGGAACCACATTTATAACAATGGCGTGGCTGTCCAGGATAAAAAATGAAACCCTTGTCGTAACCCAGGTAAAAACAACTTAGTAGATGTTGAAGTCCATCCTCCATTTGTGGTAGTCACCTTATACTTCCACCCTCCATTCCAAAAACCTTCAGAATCTAAAATTGGTTCCGGATTCCCTTGTATTTGACAATGTTTCTCCAGCCAATATGAAATGTCCATAATATTCACCCCTTTATTCCTGAATGTGATCACTTTAAAATTTTGTTTAGTTAAAAGTATAGCTTGAAAGTGGGTCCAAGCTGGTTTTGTTTTAAACAGGGCATACATTAATCCAGAAATGATTCAGGATGTCAGGGGAACGAAAACTTATGTCATATGTAGATTCTCCCAGTGTATGAATCAAAGCATGCACTTCCGAGAGAGAAAACCCCAGCATCTGCTTCAGTAGAACTTTCCCCACATAAAAGCAGTCAGGTATCGTATCCACTGGTCCTAAAAACCGCAGCCGAACTGCATTCCTGCGTTTAGCTAAAGAAACAGGTTTTTGAAATAAACTAGTGAAAGTAGGAGCTGTCAGGGTTGGGGTTACTGACTCATTGTCAGATGGTACAATAGGAATAGATCCCAGTGCTTCTTCCAACTGGGGGGAATCACTAGCCACAGTAATGTTTTCCATAGGCCCCTGCTGTGCTGGAGACAGTATAGGGGAGAAGGAAATAGAATCCGCTTGTGAAATGGTCAAGTCCATCATAACCATCTCTGCATCTGTATTAGCAGATAAAGTGTGCCCTGAACCAGGGTCTAAGGCTAGCACATATGGTTTAGTAAGCAAAACTGTATCAGGCCTGTGCATACTGTGGAGGAGGCCATCCACAGTTCCCCCAAGTACCCCCGTGACACTCCCCGAACCCAGAAGCGGAATATCAGGATCCGCAACCCACTGACCTGTTTCTGTTTGGATCCAGCCAGCTCGTTCCAGTGCCCATTCTGGAGACCATGCCGAATTATGCTGTGAGTGATTTTCCAATCCTGTGTCTTTTCCTGATGTAGTATCCTCTATTTGAGGGCCCGCTGCAAAAACTTTTACGGTAGACGCCGTAGAAGGCGACGGTGAACCTTGAATCGAGCGTTTCCTTTTTTATTCTTCTGCATGCAGTTTAGCTTCTATGTAATCAGCTTCAGCCTGTAATAAGAGGTCCTGTTTCACACAGACCACTGCGTCTATATCTTCATCGCCCTCCACAGGTACAGGGCCTGCTCCGGGACTTCCTGTAACACCTAGTGTCACCATCGTAGAGGAGTGTAGCAAAACTCCATTTTCGGTGGATCCTCCAGCCATTGCTATCACAGCAAGCAGTGGGGGCTGGGGTACAATGTGCTGGCCACCCTGAAGGTGCATTCCAGCCATACCATGTTCTCCGCTGAGCCTTGCTAATTCACCAGCCACAGCATGTCCTCCTCCGCTGTCCTCCTCCTCCGCCATCTTGGTCTCAAAGGAAAATGGGTCCCCCCTGCTCACAGGAAGCAGAGTAGGGGAATTTCCCCAGTGTCCTGGCCAGATTTCCCTCATTCACTAAAAATACCACCAACAGCTTAATCTGGTTCAAGGTCAGTTGACATTCATCTGTATCCCCTTCCCCTGGGTAGTGCCTGAAAACAGGCAGGATTTGTCTAGTGCACTTACCCGGTCAACAAAAACTAAATAAATAAAATATAACAAAAATATAACCAAAAAACAAAGAAATCACTATTTATTCAACTTAAATCTACCTACATCACAGATACACCCTCCACCAAAGCACACTTTCACTGTCTTTCACTACACACACTCAATGTTGTACTTTAACATTCAAAATCCACACAAAAACAAAAACTCCTGATGATATGAGCACAGGAGGGTTTCCTACAATCGATGAACTAAAATTTTAGCCCAGAAGAAAAAAAAAAAGCTTTTAGAAGGTTTCAGTCACAGACAGCTCTCAGACCACATTGTCTCCTACTGCTTCCTATACACACTATCCTGAACTGAGGCTGTGCAGATCAATACAGAGCCCATGTGACCTGAAATCCCATGAATCACTGCAAAATTCACCTTCAGAGCTCAAAACCAAGGTGAGGTAAGGCGAAGTGTGTTGTTTTCAATGCACTTTGCCTTACAATTTTGGTGGAGTAGTGGCCTGGGAAGGTGGAGTAACACAAAGTCATTGTTTTAAATGGACTTTGCGTTACTTATTATAACACAAAGTACTCTGCTTCGTGTTGCAGAGCACTCCACGAATCTGCCTTTATTCCGCAAATCACTTCACAGAGCAGACTGAACCCACCTCACTCACCACTACTGAGGATAAAGTATTGGAGGAGTTAGGAAAACTGAGGATGGACAAAGCAATGGACCCTGATCTAATCCACTCAAGGGTTCTCAGGGAATTAAAGGAGGATCTGGTGGCATCACTCACAAGTTTATTTATTCTGTCACTAGACATGGGGAGTGTCCCGAGGGACTGGAAAAGGGTACATATGGTGCCATTACACAAGGGAGGAGGTAAGGATGAGCCAGGTAACTACCGCCCAGTCAGCCTTACTTCTGTGGTGGGAAAACTGATGGAAACACTCATAAAGGGAAGGCTGATACAATATGTAGAAGGGGAAGGCCTCATAGACGACAACCAGCATGGTTCAGAGGTGGAAGGTCATGTTAGACTAACCTGATTGAATTGTTTGAGGGCATTACAGATATATGATCAGAGAAGGACAGCGGATGTGGTTTTTCTTTACTTCAGGAAGGCCTTCAACACCACCCCCCACAGGAGGCTAATAGGCAAGTTGGGCAGTTTGGGGGTGGGGAGTAAACTAACTAACTGGGTAGAAAATTGACTTGAGGGGAGAACTCAGAGGATGGTGGTAAATGGGGTGCACTCAAAGGAAGGAGTGGTGAGAAGTGGAGTTCCCTGTGGGTCAGTATTGGGACCCATATCATTTAACATACACATTGGGGACATTGCTGAGAGCCTAAATGGGAAGGTGTGTCAGTTCACATATGATACAAAGGTCTGCAATAGAGTGGACACACCGGGGTGGGGAATAAAGGAGGATCTGACCAGGCTGGACAAGTGGTCAGGGAAGTGACAACTTCAATTCAACGCAAAAAATATGTAAAATCATGCATATAGCATGTAAAACACTAAAACAAAATATTGGCTCAGGGTGGGGAACTGGAGTCTACAGAAAAGGAACAGGACCTCGGAATCACAATTTTGGGTAGCCTAAAGGTCAGGAATCAATGCGATAGGGCGGTGGGGAAGGCAACCAGAATGTTGGCATGCATAGAAGAGGCTTTACAAACAGGAAAATGGAGGTGATCATGCCACTTTGCAAAACAATGATCATACCACAGCTGGAATACAGGGTCGCGTTCTGGTGATCACACTTGCAGGGTGACAAGGATAAGCTGGAGAGGCTTCACAGAAAAGCAACCAAGATGGTTCAAACGGGAGGGCATGGGAGGTCAAATGAGGAGAGGTTGGAAGAACTGAATCTGTATACACTGGAGATGAGGATGGAGAGGGGGGATATGGTACAGACCTTCAAATATCTGAAGGGAATAAATAGAGTGAGGGAAGGTAGCATTTTCAGGCTGAGTGAAAACAACTCCACCAGAGGTTATGCACTCAAGCTGGAGAGGGACAGATTTAGGGAGATCTTAGGGGGCATTTCTTCACAGAGAGGGTTGTGGGTCTATGGAACAGGCAACCAGAATGGGTTGTGGGGGTGGATTCGATGGGCAAATTCAAAAGAGCCTGGGACAACTACATGGGGCTAAATAAAAGTGATGGGGTAGTGTCTAGAGGAGCAAGATGAAGTAGGCAGGGGACGGGGTTTGGCTGGATGGACCAAGGGGTCCTTTTCTGCTGGCAAGTTTCTATGTTTCTATGTTGCTTCAGGCACAAGACAGTATTGTGTATGAATTAATCATAAACCTGTAGCAGTTACACGACCACTGACAATGCATCAGACTCATGCATGGCAAAATAATCAAGCAAATGCACCTGGCTAACAATGGACTAGCTTTACAAAGGTAGGACCACACAGCTAAACAGGGAAACACGTGAGTGAGATCTTTTTCTCCCGAAACACCCCTTCCAGCTGATAGATGGTGTCCAGCACAGTTTGAGATGCCCATGATTTGAAAAGGAATAGAAAAAATCACAAGCAACAGTTTTGTTTAAGAAAATGGACTCCTACAGTCAATCAGAGGTCAGTTTTACTCTATATACAGTACTTCATCCTCATGGCTAAATGTACTCTTCCGATCCACCGGCCCTTTAAGGGACAATCCATATATCAAACTAAAGGTCATAATGAGTACTGCTAAAATAATACATAACCCACCCTTGCCAAATATGAAGGGGTTATATAAAACAAGACAAACATTAAATATTGCAAAGTCCTACATGAAAACATAAGAAGTTTAACAAGCCACAATATCCTCTTTTTCCCTGGTGTCTAGTGGCACCCCCAACTCTTCGATCACAATCCCTGTTAAATGCTTTTCTTTCCCTGGAGTCTAGTGGCAGCCCAACCCTCTGATTGCTGACCTTGGAATGTTCCTGTCTTTCCCTAGTGTTTAGTGGCACCCCCCAATCACTATCCCTGTAATGTTTTCATTTTTCCTTGGTGTCTAGTGGCCCCACACCACACACTCCAATCATCATTCCCATAATGTTTTTTTTTATTTCCCTGGCGTCTAGTGGTATCCCTCCACCTTCTGATTGCCATCCACATTTTTTTAAATCTTTCCCTGTGGTCTAGTGTCACCCCACCCCTCTGAACGCCATCCCCATAGTATTTAATTTTCCCATGGTTTCTAGTTGCACCCCCCACCCTCCAATCACTGGCTCCATATTTAGTATAAGCTATAATAAAGAAAAACATCCCTTGATATCTTCTTTTTTTTCACACCTGTAAAAATTAAAATGGTCCCTTGCTGATCTGACCCCCTACAATGACCTCCCACTAAGCACCCACCACCCTTCACCACCCCACACCCCCTCATTCACCTGAACAGGTCCCAGGGAGAAGATCCACTCTCTAATCGAAAACATGTCTTGCTGGACCACCAACTGTAATATGAGAAACTAAGGTATTGTAAGTGTGGTTCAATGTATTCCAATGGGGTTTTGATCTTTGATGCATAACATTGTCATTTTTGTTTTCAACCCCAAATTTTCAACATGGCCTTTTGGGACCCCATCTCATGACCAATGGCAGTGGAATTTCGCAAATCGTCCAGAAGGAGATTTTGTGGTTGATTGGCAAAATTATCTTTCAGGCAGGATTTGAACATTTTCACTGCAATTAAAAATATTGAAAGGTGACAGCAGAAGGAGACCAAAAGTCCCTCAAGCCCACTTTGAGATTCTGAGATCCTAGATGATCCTGTGTCCTAGCTAGTAGATTCCCCTGTGGATTTGATTCTAATGTACTTTTTTTATTTTTTTTATTTACTGTACTTTTTCCTGGCAGGTCCTCCGTCAGGATCTGCTCTGGTCATGGCCCCTGGACTCCCACCTACCGTCAACTGCTGGTACCCTCCCGGTCACCCCCAGCTTGCCCCTCGGAGGGTGGGGCCGTGGCACTGGTTCCCCCTATTCCCAGCACTGTGGAACCAGTATCTAGTTTGTGAGAGCCGGTGACGGTGGCTAACTGAAGCCTGGGGAAGGCTTCATGTAGATGGAGGACCCACCCATTTTACTTCCCCCTGTAAGCAGGGGTTGGGATGTGCAATGACATCCAACATCCACCCTGCCCCTGGAGTTATTGATTAGATGTTGGTGCATAGTGGTGAACCCAGCCTCCATCAGGTGTCATCACTGCACCGAGCATGCAGTCCCCCCTTCCCCTGGAGAAGGAAAGCTGTCTAGGGATGCTCAGTCCTTCTCCCCCGTCTGGCCCTCTGGCAACCTGGATCCATTCCCGAACCTGGGTCACCAGCATCGCAAGCAGAAATCCAACTGCTGTGCTGATGGGCCAGCCTTTAATGTACTTATTCCAACCCCTTTGAATGTTGCTATGGTCCTAGCTCCTACCACCTCGGCAGATAGTTTGGTCTCATGACTCCACAATCTTTTCTGAGAAAAAGTGCTTTCTAAGATCTCTCCTGAAACTGTCATCTCTCAGTTTCCATCCATGCCCTCTCATGTTTGAGTTGGGAGCCTTGGTGAAGAGTTCAGCGTAGGGTACTGAATTTAAACCCCTCATGTACTTAAAGGTTTCTATCATATTACCCCTTTCTCTCCTAGATTCAAGTGAGCACATGTTTAACGCCTCCAGCTGCACCTCAAACGGCAGCTACTGAAGCCTCTGTATCATTTTGGTTGCCCTTCTCTGAATGATCTCTATCCTGTGCCTATCCTTCTTAAGGTATGGTCTCTAAAACTGTATGCAGTATTCCAAATGAGGTCTCATCATAGATCTATACAGTGGAAGTATCACCTCACTGTGCCGGCTGTCAAATCCTCTCCCTATGTATCCCAGCATTCTGTTGGCCCTACAATATGCTGCATTGCATTGGCTGGTTTGTTTAAGGGTATTGCTAATAGGAACTCCTAGATCCCTTTCCTCTTTTCAGTCACTGAGTTTGATCTTGTTTAGCAAATAAGTTGTTCTAGGGTTATTACTGCCAATATGTATCTACATTTCTTGGCGTGAAATTTCAGCTGTCAGGTACTAGACCGTTGATCTAACCTTTTCAAATCATTTTCTATGATTGTCGCTGCATCTTCGCTGTCCACCTCTCCCTTTAACTTAGTGTCATCCAGGAACAGGGCAATCTTGCCCTGGTTACCTACTCCTATGTCGCTGATGAACACATTAAACACAATTGGGCCTAAGACCAAGCCCTGCAGGACCCACTCATCACTTCTCCCTCCTCTGACATTTCCCCACTGACCACCAAACTTTGCTTCCTTCCATCCAATCAGTTTGCCACCCACTTAAGGATACAGCTTGCTATGCCCAGATCCTCTAGCTTCTACAGCATGTGTTTGTGTGGCATTGAATCAAAGACTTTGCTGAAGTCAAAATAGAGGAGGTCCACTGGCCGGCCACTATCCACTTCCGTAGATACCCAGTCAAAGAAGGTAATCAGGTTTTCTGGCATGACCTGCATGTAACAAAACTGTGTTGTTTCTCATCCTGTTGGCCATGCATATCCAAGTAGTCTACTAGGTCTTGTTTAATCAGGGCCTCCATTTGCCTTCCTAGCACTGATGTGAGGCTGACTGGCCTGCAGTCACTGGCCTTTGCTAACATCCTTATGCAGAAGCACCATATCAGCTCTTTTCCAGTCATTAGGTATGACGTCTGTCTGGAGAGAATGATTAAAAAGTAAGCTAAGATGTCTGCTAACTTGATCACTAACTCTTTAATTATCCTCGGATGTATTCCATCCAGACCAGGAGATCTGTTGATCTTTAAATGCTCAAGCACTCTCTGACCCTGCCAGCAGTAATACTTGGTGTTTTCATTTTTGGCACTCCCCTGCTATGTGCTATAATACCGCAGTCAAGCACTGGATCACTGTGTTCTTTGGTGAACACAGAACAGAAATATTTGTTCAGAACGGTGGCCTTCTGTCTATCCTCTTCCACTATCCTGTCCCTATCCCTGACTTTAACTACCCCTCCACCCTTCTTTCTCTTTTCTTGCAAATATCTGAAAAAACTGTTTGTTCACCTTCCTCATACCTTTAGGTATCTGAAGTTCCACAGTTGCTTTTGCTTGTCTCACTGCTGGCTTAGCCTCTTTATTCTTTAGTATGTACTCCTCCATTAGATCATTACCCAGCTTACATTTGAACTTGTGGAGTGCTTACCTATTGACCTTTATGGCTGTCCTAACTTGACTCGTGAACCAAATGGGACGTTTGTATCTGTTTCTTTTGGTCACTGTCTTTGTATATGCCTTTGTGGCCTCTGTGATGGTTTGTTTAATCATTCCCCATAGCTGAAGATGCCTTTTTGGTTCCACATCTACTGCTGCACTTTGCCAGCACCCCCACCCCCACCTCCTATCTTCACCTCTGCTGACCCATGACAAATGCCACCCGGCTGCATTACCTCTATTCTTACTCGCCTTCCACCTCTCCTATCTCTGTCCCCCCTACCTACCTCCCCTTTTCTTACATCCACTTAGTCTCCCTGATTTCACCCTCCTCCTTTCCTTTTCCCCTCACCAAATTTTCACCTCATTGTTCTTTTTTTCTCTACAAGACTATGTGTTTTTTTATTTTATAAACTGTTATCTTTGCTTATGTTTGTCTCTATTGTACCAATGACGTGGAACCTTTGTAAAAGAGCCTCGGCTCAAAGGTATTTGTAATCCTAGAACAAATGAAAGAAAAAAAGATGTCTTCTACTACAAAATGTTGGTGAATCTTAGTTAGTTTTTCTCTTACTAGTCCCCTCATTTTATTGAAATTTGCCCCTCTAAAATTTAGGATTTCTGCCCTTGACTGGGATTTGACATCCTTCAGGGCTATTTTAAGCCAAACTGAGCTGTGGTTGCTGTTCGCCAGTGGCTCCCTGACTCTGACTGCTTCAATTTTTTTCAAGTTAGTGAGGACCTCATCCAAGAGGTTGCTCTGCCTAGTATGATCAGTGACTGACTGTGTGACAAAGCAATTCTGTAAGGCTTCTACCACCAATTGACTCCTTGATGATCTAGCCACCGGGTTGCCCCAGTCCACATCTGGCATATTAAGGTTCCCAACTACCACTAGCTCTTCTATTAGTGACATTTCTTTGATTTCCTCCAAAGCTCCTTATCCTTGTCCTCCATTTGGTTTGGAGGTCTCTATATCACTCCAACCTGGATTTTCTTTCCTGAGGATAAAATAAGCTGAACCCACATGGATTCCACTCCTTCTCTGAGGCTCATTTCACAGGATGTGGCCTTTATCCCCTCCTTAATATGGAGTGCAACCCCCTCTCGACACCCATCCTGTCTTTCCTAAACAGTGCATACCCAAGGGCTGCGAGATACCACTCATTGTTATCAGATGCCCGGGTCTCTGTAACTGCCACAAGATCCATACAAGACTCTGCCATTCATGTCTAAAGGTAGCTAATCTTGTTACCCAGTCTTCTGGCATTAATGCATATCCCTGTCCATGAGCCTGTGGCTGAATTGCTTCTTCTTCCACCTGGTAAATTCCTGTGTTTCCCATTATCCTGAACACTTTTTCAGTTCTTCAGCATCTTTATCTGCTTATTCTGGTTGTACATGTGATATGATTCAGTATGTCTAGACTGTGGGGGAGTGGCAACTTAGTTCCCATCTTCTGAACTATCGCTGATAGATTTCCAGCACCATACTCCTCTTTGCCTAGTTTAAATGCCCGAGGTGACCATTGAACTTCTGTCCTAATGCACTCATTCATTGCCTGTTTAAGTGAAGTCTGTCCGGTTTGAATACTCTTCTAGCCCAGAAGTTCCCTCAGTTACCTATGACATGGTAACCTTTTACCTTGCACCGTTCTTGTAACCAACTGTTGAAAGCCTCAATTTCCTCCTTCCTGATCCTATTCGTGTCAACCCCTTTTCCCCATACTGGAAGGATCTCCAAGAAGGTTAGCAAGGCTGTCCATACTTCCAGTCACTCCCCCAGGTTTCTGAAGTTTAGCTTGAGTTCCTCCACTTTCTGGTTTGCTAGGCCATTGGTGCTGAGATGGATAAGGATGTTTATTACTTCATCTGCCTGATTAATTATCCTCTCAATTTTTTGGGTGTCTCTCTTGGCTGAGGCACTGGGGAGGCATTGGTCTTTTACCACAGATCCATCCAAGTGAGGCTCACCTCCTCTAATCATAGAGTCACCCAAATTGAGTGTCTGTTTTTGGTTCTTTTTCATCTGCTTCCCTTTGGGTCACTCTGTAGCCTTTTCTCTGTTATGCATTGTTTCTTTTATAGAGTTTGCTTCAGATTCTGCTTCCTCGGCCCCTGTGCCCTGCATCCTTTCAAAGGCTATGAAGTGATTTGTAGTCAAAATTTCTGCTGGTTTGATCAGATTCCTTGTTTGTATGCTGCCTTCTTGTTCTACCATGTTCCATCCTCCTGGGCCAGTGGGACTCTGGGAAAGGGGATGGGAGTGTACTTCAGTAAAGTTGATGGTACAGTCTGGCAATTTATCTTCTTGCCTCCTCCAGCTGAGCTTGGTGTTCATTCAGGTTGCATGCACCAAGCAGGAAATGGATCTTGGGGTTGTCATCTCTGATGACCTCAAGGTAGGGAAACAGTGTGACAAGGCAGCAGGTAAAGCAAATAGGATGCTGGGATGTATAGGCAGGGGCATCACCAGCAGGATAAGGGAGATCATAATTCCACTATACAAGACACTAGTGAGGCCCCACCTGGAGTACAGTGTACAGTTCTGGAGACCATACCTACGTAAGGACATGACAGGATAGAGAAGGTTCAGAGGAGGGTAACAAAGATGGTGCATGGATTGCATCACAAATCCTATGAAGACAGGTTGAAGGAACTGAACATGTACTCCCTGGAGGAGAGGAGGGAGAGAGGGGATATGATAGAGACATACAAGTATCTTACAGGGAGGAACAAGGTGCAGGAAAACACTATTTTTAAGCGAAAAAGATGTTCCAGGACAAGAGGGCATGGGATGAAGTTGGAGGGAGGATGATTCAGAGGAAACATGAGAAAGAATTTCTTCACAGAACGGGTGGTGGACAAGTGGAACACCCTGCCAGAGGAAGTGGTGGGGGCTGAAACAATCACAGGATTTAAGAATACATGGGATTGACATAAAGGAATTCTGGAGGTCAGGGGTAAGGGGCAACAGACTTCTAGGAAAACAAACTGAACTTACAAGCTCAAATGGGCAGACTGGGTGGGCCATAGGCCCTTATCTGCCGACACTGTCTATGTATCTATGTATCTGTGTAGGTTCCTGCTTATAAGAAAGTGCCTAATCCTCCATAGTAGTCCCTGGAACACAAGTGTACCACACCTCTGGCAACTAACCACATCCATTGCTCCTGTAATGAGATCTTCCTGTATATAGCAACAGAAATCCTCCCCTGAAAAAAGTATGGGAATAAAAGTTAAGAGAGAGAGTGAAAACTCACAAAAAATTTTTGTTTGTTTTCTCTCCCTACTTTCCTACTGCCTTTGTGCCCTTACTGCTCCCACTCTTCCTGTTCTGGGACAGGAAGTTCCTGTATTCCTCGGTAGTATCCTTCTTCCTTGCTCGGAGTCAGACCTGCAGCTGCTGAGGGGGAGAACTACTATTTTCCTTCAAGGATGGCCAGTCTTGTGTGTCTCGGTGATCCCTCCTTTCCTGCTCCCAAACAGGAAGTTCCTGTTGTCAGTCATCTCCAGTGCCTATAAAAGTGAAACTGGCTAAGGGTGGGAGTGTGGAGGAAAGGGTGGGACGGCAACACCATCTAGTACCCTAATTAAAGGTCCCAATATACCTTGAACCTTATTCATGAGATGGGGTCATATGAAGGCTATGTTTAAAATCTTGAATCAGAATATGTAAAACTGCTAAAGTTATATGCATCCATTGAAATGTTGGTATACTTCCTCATAACTTTGGTAATTTTAAATATTGTGACACCAAATTTTCAACATAGCCATGTTTTACCCCACCTCATGAACGTGACAGTTGTCATTTTTTAAGTCTTGGTTAAAATGTGTTTTCACACCTGTGGTGTGGAATGATGTTGCAGTGGCATTAATAACATTTTCTGGCTGGGATTTGAACATTTTTAGTACCGGGTTCATGAGGTGGAGTAATAAGAAAGCTATACTGACAATGTGGTTGCTGTTTTGTTACAAATACAAGTACAGAGCTAACTGGGCCCTGCACTTCCACAGCAACATACATGTATGCATCTGTGGAGGGATGGGAGCACAGGGCCCAGAGGGCCCTGTGCTCACGAAGGCAACTAAGAATATGATTACACTATCTCAAAAAGTAAGGAATTTCTTTACAAAATACTGTATTAATGCAGCTTTTAGGGTTCAGCCTACAGCGACAAAATTAGGGAAATGTGGTTTTAGTGTTTCCAACCCTAAAACTCACCCTACCCCTGAAGCAAATTTGGGCTGTAGTCTTCCTTGGGGTTGTCAGCCCTAATTCTGACTCCATTCTATACACTCCTGAAACATACACACCTGTGTCCATCACATCTGAGCATTCTTACTACCACAGTGGGATGCACTTTGGGTTGACTACCCCAAGGAAGACTGCACCGCTGATTTGCTTTGGAATGGGGTGGGGTTTTAGGGTTGGAAACTCTAAAACCACATTTTCCTACTTTTCTCACTGTAGACTGAACCCTAAATGTTGCATTAATGCAAGGCAAGGCAAGGTTTATTTAAAAAGATGCCCAATCCCAGAGGCTCTGGGTGCCGTACCAATAAAATTAAACATTTAAAACAAGATCAATAAAAACGAAAAAGAAAATTATTTAAACATAAAAATAATTAACCCATATAAGAACATTTCCCATGAGTAAAAACTAATCATCAAATTACCAGTAACTGTAATTGCAATTCTAAATGGACAGCATAATCCAAAAAGGCCTGTGTGAATAGGAGGGCTTTCAGTCGGGCTTTGAATACCTCCAATGTAGAGGCCCCCTTGACCCTGAGGGGCAGTGGCTTCCACAGGATGGGGGTGATGGCACTAAATGCCCTGTCACCAGTTGATTTCAACCTCATCCTGGGAATCAGCAGTGGGCCACCACAGGAGGAACAGAGGGGGTGAACCGAGAGAGCCAGTACAAGAAGGTCTAACAGATAACCAGGGCCCTGACCATGTAGGCCTTTATAGGTGAGAAGACCCACCTTAAAGAGGATTCTCACCTAACCAGCAGCCAGTGCAGCTGTTGCAAAGAATATAGATATCTATCTGTATCTATATATACACATACATGCAGACAATATATATATATATATATATTATTTATATATATATATATATATATATATATATATAACATACAAACATACTAATGTGCCAGCAGAAACATACCACCCAGTTCATTCTGTTCACGCTGAGGCAGCTAGCACCCCTAGTTTGCAGCTGCCCACCCTCTCCCATTTGTCATCCCACTGCCACCCCCACCTCCCCACCCTCACTGTCCCCTGTTCCATATCCTTTTGAAACTGTTCACTGATTTACATGATACCACCCATTCTGGTAAGGTGTTCCATTTTGCTACCACCCTCTCTGTGAAAAAGTGTCTCCTCATTTCCTTCCTAAATCTTCCCCCCTCTATTCTTAGTGCATGCCCCCGGTGACCCTCCCCCTCCTTAACTTAAAGACCCCATCTACTCATCCTTATTGATTACCCTCACATACTTGACTGTCTCTATCATGACCCTTTTTCTTTGTATCCTCCAGGGTGTACATATTCAGGTCTCTTAGCCTGCTGTAATAGTCTGTTCCTTCCATTCCACATATCATCTTTGTTGCCCTCCTCTGTACCCCCTCCAGTAGCCTGATATCACACTTTAGGTATGGCCTCCAAAACTGCACACAATACTCTAAGTGCAGCCTTACCAGCAACCTGTAGAGGGGCAAGATCACCTCTCTTCACCCGGATGAAAAACCCCTTGCTATGCACCCCAGCATTTTGATCACTTTTACAGCCATGGTCCTGCACTGGGCAGTGTTGTCCATGGTCCCTGTTATCATTACTCCTAGGTCCTTCTCCTCCTCAGTGATCCCCAGCTTAACCCCGCCCAGCCAATATTCTCTCCTTGGGTTCTTCGCTGCAAAGTGCATAACCTTACACTTCTTTGCATTGAACCCCAGCTGCCACCTCTCTGACCACTCCTCTAGCTTGCTTAGGTCCCCCTGCAGCTGCTTCCATCCCTCCTCTCCGTTCACCAATGCTTCGATTTTGGTGTTGTCAGTGAACAGACTTTTCTTGCTCACCACCCCACGTGTAATGTCTAATATGAAGAGCCCAAACAATACTGGACCCAAGACAGACTACTGTGGCACCCCACTTGTCAATCTCCTTGGAGTTGAGAGCTCTCCTCTCACCACCACCCATTGCAGCCTCCCACTCAGCCAGCTTGTAATCCAGTTCATCATTTTTGCCCCTACCCCTACACCAGTTAGCTTCCCCCCAAGCTACCTATGAGGCACAGAATCAAATGCCTTGCTGAAGTCCAAGTAAAGAACATCCACTGCATGACCCTTATCCAGTTCACCTGTCACCCAGTCATAATATTGCATCAGGTTGGTTGGACAAGACTTCCCTGAAACAAACCCATGCTGCCTCACATCCTGGAGGCCATTGTCCTCCAGATACGACACCAGTCTTTCCTTTAGTATTGTCTCCATGAATTTGCACACTATGGAGGTGAGACTTACAGGGTGATAATTACCCAGACCATCCCTTGGTCCACTCTTGTGTAATGGTACTAAATGTGCCATCCTCCAGTCCCGTGGCACACATTCCAACTCCAGTGAGGTGCTGTACAGATCCGCCAGCGGCTCTGCCAACATCTCTGCCATCTCCCTCAGCACCCTGGGGTGGATACTATCCAGCCCTGTTGCCTTGTCTACCTTCAGTGCCCTCAAGTCTCTCTAGGACTCTACTTGCCTCAGTTCTTCCATTTGTTGCCTCCTCTCCCCCTGTCCCCACCCTCTTAGACCATGGTGGTAGCAGTCCCCCCTTTTCTTCCATGAACACTAAGCAAAAGTATTCATTCAGTGCTTCTGCCTGTTTCTCACCCTTTTCCATCCACTCCCCACTCCTTTTTATCCTCACTACTGTCTCCTTGCTCTTCCTTTTCTCCCAGATGTGTCTGAAAAGTCTTCCCCATTAATTCCCTATGCTAATCTCAGCTCCCTCTGGGCCTTGGCTTCTCTCACTTTTCTGGTCATCTCCCAGGACCGTCTTGCATAGTTCTCCCTGTTTACTTCCTTCCCTGTCCTTCTATACCTCTGGTGTGCCTCTCCTTTTGCTTTCACCACCTCCACTACCTCACTGTTAAACCAGCATGGTTTTCTTGCTCTGCTCCTCTTACTCAGTGTCTTGTTGCATGGTTCTATTGCCTTTGTAATTCCCCTTTTAATAATATCCCATATCTGCTCTGCATCCATCTCCTGCCTTATGCCCTCTAGTTTCCCTTTCAGTACTCCTGCATCCTTCCAAAGTCTGCCCCCCTGAAGTTTATAACCTGAGTAACAGATTTCTCTGGCTCCCCACACATCGTGATATTAAACCACACCATTTGGTGATCGCTGTCGGCTAGTGGGTCCTCCACCTTTATTTTCCTTGCTACCTCCCCATTCAACAACACCAGATCTAAAGTGTTCTTTAGCCTAGTAGGTACACTAACCAACTGTGTCAGGAGACCCTCCTGGATTGCATCCAGGAGCACTTGCTCCCTAGCACTGGAGGTGAGTGGAATGCTCCAGTCAACCCCCGGCAAGTGGAAATCCCCCACAATAACCACCTTCCCTTTTCTATATACCTTTCTGATTTGTCCTGCTAATTTTCTGTCAAGCTCCTCAGACTGGGATGGTGGCCTGTATTCCACCCCAAACCACAGTTTCCTACTCCTTGAATCTAGGAGTTGTAGCCAGATTGCCTCGGTTCTCCTTTCTTCCCCCTTATCCTTTGTGCATTTGATCCTGTCCCTCACATAGACTGCCACCCCACCACCCTTCCCTTCCTTATGGTCCTTCATGAATACTTTGTATCCTGGGATTGCCAGACCCCATTCCCAGTGCTCAGTTTCCCATGTTTTCTATGACAGCTGCAATATCCACCCTTCACACTGCTAAGAGTGCCTGTAGCTCAGCAGATTTGTTGCCTAAGCTTCTTGCATTCAGCAAGACCACCCTCCATCCTGCCCCTTCCCTTCATTGGCCTCCATTTCCTTCCTTCTACTCTTCATTTTTCAGCCACTCTGAGTCCTTCTCTGCTTGCCTGGGGGCTCGGCTGTGACTCCACTCTGTCAGATCCCTGCCTACCTCCTGCCCACTCACCACCCTCTATCTAGTTTAAATCCACCTTTGTTGCAATATACCTCCCCAGTCTTTGTTGCAATACCTCCTTCCCCTCCCCTCCCCACTCAGGTGCAGCCTATCCCTTACAAACAGATTTTTATTATCCCAGGTACTGCCCTAGCCACCCACAACCCCATATCCCTTAGTTTGACACCATTCTACCCACCATGTGTTCAACTGCCTAATCCTCTCCTTTCTCACTGTGCTTGCGCAGGGTACTGGGAGCAGTTTGGATCATGCCACAGACTCCCCAGTCTCCTCATACAACCTTTCCGCTACCTCAATACTCTTCTTTGTTACCTCCACCATTTCCCCAACTAGGTCATTTGTCCCTACATGTACCGCAATATGTGGTTTCCTCCTACCCCTCCTTACGCACCTTAGGAATGCCTGTCCTGCATTGTCTGCCTTTAATCCTGGTATGGACTCCACCCATATCTGACTGTGCCTCTCCCACTTGCTGCCCCATCTGATTCCCTTGAGTATGGAGTCCCCCAACTGTAGTGCATCTCCCTCCTCTTTCCTTGTGCTCATTGCCACCTCCCTACCCAGGTTCTCATGTCTGGGGCCACTCAAGATGGTGCTTTTACAGTGTGTTCCAGTGTCTTCCCCCTGCCCTTCTCAATTGAGATTCCTCCCCCTCCTCCTGTTTGACTGACAACCTTCCACTTCCTCCTCACCTCTATGAGTATTATCCCTCCCCTTGCTATGCCATACTCAGTCTCTCCACTAGTAATGCCCCCTTTTCCCTTCTCTTTGTGAGTACTATCCCTTGTGCAATCTCCTCCTGCATCCTCTTTCTCATGTGTTGCTAGTACAGCAAACATGTTCCCTCCTCCTTTTGCCTTATTGTGTGTTTCCTCCTCCTCCTGCCTACTGCTGCTCCTCTTTTCTAGGTCCTACTAGAGTCCACCCTTCATCAATGTGCTTCTTGTCTACTATGCCTCCTCCCCGACCTCTCCTTGCCGCACTGTTCCTTTTGTGTGGTGCCTCCAATACTCTCAGATGTCAGCCCCTCCTACAGCACAATCAGCATCCTCCTACCTCAACTTTACAACTCCTCGCCAAGCCACTGAACCTCTTCCTCAAGCCTCCTTAGCCTGTGGCATATTGGACACCCTCCCAGCCTCAGATTATGTTCATCGGCATTGCTGCCCCACAACTATTAAATTCATGCAATCCTACTCATGGTACACACTACCTATACAGCCTCTCCATACCACTCTCCCTAAAGCAAGTAGAATTAACTAATCCTAGCCCAGCATCTAACAGAAATTGTTATCATAAATGCCCTTGCATGCAGCATAAGACAGTCAACTACAATACTGACTGGAAACCACAATCCTACTCATAAGGACTATAGATCTACTCACACATTTTGTATATTTATATGTCCTTAAGATTTAGCTCATATGGCTGTTCCTTGTTTTCTCCTCCTTCCTGGCCTGTTCTGAGGGCTCAGATCAGTTTGAAGCTCCCCAAGCTCCTCCCTCACAGCCTTCAAACCCAACCCCAGATATATTTCAGTATTTAAGAAAGGCTGGTTGAAGGGGTGGGTGGGAGGGCTTTACAGTCACTCCAGCCACAGAAGTCTTTAAGCTAAATTCTACTTTAAGCTAAAGTAAAAAGAAAATAAAACAATATCAAAACTTACAAAAATCCTCTATACATTAAATCTCTCAACAGCAAGTAGAATTAACTAATCCTTCTGCCCTGTAGTTTAAAAACAATAGAAAAACTTACAAAATCTTCTCCACAGCCAGCAAGCTGACTTACAGATATATCTATATATATATATATATATATATATATATATATATATATATATATATATATATATATATATAATGTATTGATTTTATTTATTGAAATGTTTCACCAGGAGGCTCACTGAAACAAGTTGCTCATCTTGTGGTTCAACCTGCAGGGAGGGTGTTATATAAGGAAAAGAAAACAGAGATTATACAATTAATGGATGGAAGAACAGTTACAAATGATGTAGGAACAAGAAGACAAGAATATAAATGTAATGGCATGATACAGACAATACAGCTTGTAAAATTATACAACAGTAGGGGTCTTTAGAATACAGTACAGTAGAAAATGCAAAACAATAATGTGACAGGATAATTTTTAGTGCAATGATGCACCAGGAGCAGGCTCAAGGTAATTCACAAGTGCTGTAGGAGGGGAAGAAGGGGAGTAGCTAATAACAACTGAGGAGGAAAAGAGGAAGGGCAGGAAGAAGTGGAAAGCAGGGGAAGTGAGAGAGGAGTGGAAGGCAGCCAATATCAGTTACCTCTTCAGGCTGATGAGGAAACCCTGCAAGGAGAGCTGGGGGCAGGAGGAGGAAGGAAAGGGAAGGCAGCCAAGCCCTGGTTCCTCTTCAAGATGCTGAGATCCCTGCAAGGGTGTTAGGAGTTGGTAGGCTGAAGCTAGGAATAATGTAATTAAGGAGGGTCAAAGCAGGAACAGCTTGAGGAGAGGAAATTGTGGAGGGCGATGTTAAGGGAATAGGTGGAAGAGGAGCATGTTTTATTTGGGGGGGGGATTCCAGATTTTGGGGAAGTGATGGGTGAAACCAGTCTGGCCAATGAGGGGGGAATGGTGTGGGACCACCAGGGTGCATGTATCACTAGATCTGAAAGAATGGGAGGGTGGTGCAGGGGTGGAGAGAGAGGATGAGAGATAGGGAGGAGTTCTCCAAGTGAGAATTTGGAGGTTAGTTTGGAGCAAGGGGAGATGCATCTGTGTGATAGTGGATAGAAAGCAAGGCGTGATAGAGTTCACAGTGATGGGTGCAAGAGGGACAGTCAAGGGCAAAGCAGCAGAAGAGTTAAACAGAGTGTTAAGTTTGGTCAGGAAGATTTGTGAGCAGTACCATAAACTATGTCACAGTAGTAAAAGATGGGGAGTATCATCTTCTGGACAAGTTCATGCCTCGCAGTTAGTGGGATACAACTACAATTCCTGTAAATGGCACCAAGCTTGTGGTGTAGTTTCTTCTAGATGGCATTGATTAGCATAGAGAAATTGAGGTGTTCATCTAGCCAAACCCCCAGATATCTAAATGAGGAAGAGCCCTCAAGGGTTGTCCCATCGAGGGTGTGGAAGGAAGGCAGCAAAGTGAGCCTAGAGAGTCACTGCCTGGTGCCAAAGGTCATAGAGACTCTCTTCTTGGCATTGAAGGAGAGCTGGTGGGAGGCAAACCAGAGCTGAACTTGGTTGAAGTCATACTGTAAGATGATTTCTACAGCAGCAGGATTTTTTCCAGAACTGTACAAGACAGTATCATTGGCCTACATATGGATGGACGAGGTAGAGTAGGCTGTGGGAAGATCATTAAGGAAGATGGCAAAAAGCAGGGAACCAATCACTGAGCCCTGAGGGACTCCAGTGTTGATGGGGAGTATAGGGGAGATAGAATAAAAGATTATTACCGACTGTGTACTACCGATGAGGTAGGACTTAAACCAGTTTGTGGTAGACAAGGCAAGGCCTGCTGCAGAGAGAGAGAGACAGTCAAGAAGCAAAGTATGGGAGATAGTGTTGAAAGCTTTGGCTTGATTGACAAAGATGGCTGAGGTGATCGGGCAATAATCCATCCCCATGAGGATCGAATCAGTAAGACTGAGGAGGAGTTGGTTGTCGAGTGATTCTTCTGAAAACCAGATTGGAAAGGGATGAAGAAAGAGGTCAGTGAGGAAGGATGAAAGTTGGGAGAAAACCAGGTGTTCTTGGAGTTTAGCAAGGATATATATATTATAGTGGCACAGTCGCGCCACTATAGTTAAGTGAGTGGCCAGTTACATACTAAAGTCAAAAGTTTGGACATTAATAACTTTGGAATCGTTTAATGGATTTTCCTGAAATTTGGTAAACACGTTGGGGTGTACTAGATCTATTGATTTACTAAATTGCATTTTGGTTGGAGTGCCAGTCTTCGTGTACGAAAGTGCTGAAAAATGCAAAATTATCCATTTTTGGAGGCACCTTTTGGCATTCTAAATGTGATCCTGCATAGCTGTCATGTAGTGTTCCACTCTGCAAGATCACTCACTTAAAAGAGCCTTGGTGGCCAAACATGCTGCTTTTTGTTTGGTGAAAAAATATTAAGGCATTCAAAAGTTATGGCACTTTTAATTTCCCATTATAAGTCAAAGGAAAATTTATATGTATATCTTGTGATCAAAGAATAGGGCTCTGGCCATCCGTCCCACTGGTGGTCAAAGAATTTGCAGCCAAGTGGTTCAAAAATCTTTGTTCCTGAGGAATTTCAAAAATTCTTTGACCGCGAGGTCCACCATCTTGTTTTCAGTTTTCTGATCGCATAAACACAAATATCTTGGCTCAGGGGTCACTTCTGAAGTAAAACTTCAATGGGTTTTACTCAGAGGACCCTGATGTATCAAGGCATGGCTTTGGTTCCATCCAAAATGGTCAAAAAATAGAGTTAAAGTTTTTTAAATCTTAATTTGTGGCTTGATAACGATCTTTGGTCGCGAGCTTGCAAATTCTTTGATCGTGAGATTCTTTGATCACGATCTTGCATCGTGAGAGAGGGACGAGATAGACCAATTTAAAAATCAATTTCCTCAGCCCAGGAGTGTCCTAAGAAGTGAACTGAGGGTGGGTTTTACTCAGGGGGTTCATTCTGTCGAACCATGGTGGTGGTTTACTGCAATTCCTTCAATTTTTTGATTTATATTTTTAATTCTTTGTTCATGAGTCTGCAAATTCTTTGATCACGGGCCTGCAAATTCTTCGACCGTGATATTTTTTGATCTCGATCGTGCATCATGAGTGAGGGACGAGATGGCCCAATTAAAAAATCTATTTTCTCAGCCCAGGGATGTCGTAGGAAGTCAAATGAAGGTGGATTTTAGTCAGGGAGCTTCGTTCTGTTGAACCATGGTGGTGGTTTACTGCAGTTCCTTCAATTTTTTTGGTTTATAAGGTTTTTAAATCTTTGTTTGTGAGCCTGCAAATTCTTGGATCATGACGGTGCAAATTCTTTGATCGTGAGATTGTTTGATTGTCATCTTTGATTGCGAGATAGGGACCAGATGGCCAGATTTGTTATAATTGGATAGGGAAATTTTAGTAATCTTTCATATTGAATATCTTAGGAAGAGTTTGGTATTTTGAGTTGATATTTGCAGGGAAGAAAGGCAATATCCTACAGATGTGTATTTTGGTGATTTGCTCAAGAGTTATATGCCCGATTTCCAGGTAGTCTACTGTTCCTCTCCCCCTACCTGAACTGGTAAAAATGAAAGTTCATTTCATTCTCACTTCTCTGGTAGTCTACTGCCCCCCTGTCCACATTCAAACTGGACAATAATAAAATATTTTTTAATTACGAGTCTCTAGCAGTGTATTGTTTGTCCACTTGCCACCCTTCCATTGTACTGTGCTAGGCCACTCTGCATGTCAGTCCACGTGTCCCCAGTTGGTAAGTGATACAGTGTACCTGTCACCTGCATGAATAGCTGTTGAGTGAGTGCAGTACTATTGCTGGTGCTCTCAGAAATTAACTTATGAGTGTGTCTGTGCAGTAGCGGTAATAGTGCAGTCAGTTCGGCAGGTTGGTTGTGGAGGTGAGAGGTGTTTTATGTCACTTGATGACTGGGAATGGGTGGGGGTAGGTGAAGGGTGGGTTGGCATGTACTGATGTGTGTTTTGGTGGTTTACTCAAGAGTTACATGGCTTACTTCTTGGTAGTTTACTGTTCCCATCCCCCCATACTTGAACTGTGAAATATAAAAATTAATTTTACTGGCACTTCTGTGGTATTCTAGTGCCCCCCTGTCCACATTCAAACTGGACAATAATAAAACATTTCAAATCATGAGTCCCTGGTAGTCTATTGTTCCTCCACCTGCCACCACTCCAGTGTGCTGTGGTAGGCCACCCTGCACCTCAGTCCACATGTCCCAGGTTGGTAAGTGGTACAGTGTACCTGTCACCTCCATGGGCAGCTGCTGACTGAGTGCAGTATTAGTACTACTGTAGGCGCTCTCAGAAATTTACTTTTGAGTGTGTCTGTGCTGTAGTGGTAATACTGCACTTATACTGCCCCCCTTGTCCACATTTGAACTGGACAATAATAAATTATTTTTGAATTATGAGTCCCTAGTAGTGTATTGTTTGTGCACCTGCCACCCTTTCAGTGCACTGTGCTGAACTGGTAAAAATGAAAGTTCATTTTATTCTCACTTCTCTGGTTGTCTACTGCTCCCCTGTTCACGTTAGAACTGGACAATAATAAAATATTTTGAAGTATGAGTCCTAGTAGTGTATTGTTCTTCCACCTGCCACCCTTCCAGTGTACTGTGCTAGGTCACCCTGCATGTCAGTCCATGTGTACCCAGTTGGTAAGTGATACAGTGTACCTGTCACCTCCATGGTCAGCTGCTGACTGAGTGCAGTATTTGTACCAATGTAGGTGCTCTCAGAAATTTACTTTTCAGTGTGTCTGTGCTGTAGTGGTAATACTGCACTTATATGCCCCTTGTCCACATTTGAACTGGACAATAATAAAATATTTTGAATTATAAGTCCCTAGAAGTGTATTGTTCATGCACCTGCCATCTTTTCAGTGCACTGTGCTGAACTGGTAAAATGAAAGTTCATTTTATTCTCACTTCTCTGGTAGTCTACTACCCCCTTTCCACATTCGAACTGGACAATAATAAAATACATTTTTTTCCATTAACAATTTATTTATTTTAAGCAGAGATTAATCCAAAGAGAACAAATGAAAAATAAACATACATACAGATTATAAGGTTCTCGTTACAGACAAGGTGAATGTTACTCTGCCAAAACTCCCTCAAAACACCTACAAAACAAAAAACAATACTCCCAGAAACATCCCACCCCTCACCCCCCATCTTTAACTTTATACTCCGTCCGAGGCACTAGGAAATAAAGTATAACCAAAATAAAGAAAGAAACCGGGTGAGATCAACATTAGCCTAGATAACAAGCATAAAACAAGGACCAAATCCTGTCAAAAAGGGGCAATTGATTATGCAGGGTAGCTATCATTCTTTCAGTTCTCAAAAAAGCCAGAAGCTCTGCCAGCCATTCGGAATAAGAGAGATGCATCTTATCCTTCCAATAGCGAAGGACCAACTTTTTGACTATAACAGAAATCAAGGCCATATAATATTTCCTATTCCTGATCGGGAAAGCCGTCATTTCTCCCAACAGACAGACTTCAGGCCTAAACATCTCATCCAGACCTAATAGGGGATCTAATTTATTTTTAATCTCCTGCCATAGTGGAGCGACTTTGGGACATTCCCAAAAAATATGTAAGAGGTTCCCAGCATCACCCAGACATCTAAAGCATTTGGGATCCCTTAGCAGCTCCAAATCCTTTAGCTTCTGGGGGGAATAATAAATATTGTGCAATACCTTAAATTGTATGTGCCTCAATTGATCATGTTGAATATACTTGTGGCATGCATGCCATATCCCCGACCAGTCTAGCACAATATTAGGGAATACATCAGCCCAATAAGAACATGGGGCAAAGTTTACTGGGTATGCCCAATGAAATAAGACAGAATAAATCTTGGAGATCGTATGAGGGATTCCTATCAGTGAGCGTATATTAGTCAAGAACAAGATCTGGGAAGACTGCTCAACCTTCCCTCCAATTTCTGAAGCAATACATGCCTAAGCTGATAGACCTTGAAAATATCCTTAGAGGTTAAATTAAGTCTATTTATCATTGTGAGAGCCGGAATTAAATCACCTTCCACACTAAAAAATCCTAAGGGAGCAGTCCTCCGTATTTTCAACCACCCTGATTTGATGGTATTATTATCGATCAAAACCATGGGTTCCCCATACCGGTTGTTCCCAATCTTTGACATGCTTGTGACTTGAGGAACCCACAAAGCTGATTATGGGCTCTCACTGCCAGCCCTATGGGGATCTTTTCAACACGGAGGAAGTGTTTTGGGTGCCAGATAAAAGAGGCTACAGGATTGATAGCACATTTCTTAATAAGAGCCATCTCAAGTTTGACCCACAGAGGAACATAATCCGATGTGGACAGGAATCCTCACCTAAAGCCCACCTTCCATACTTACTCAATTGGGCCGACCAGAAATAGAGACCAAAATGGGGTAGTCTTAGTCCACCAACAGTTTTAGGGGCCACTAGTTTATGGTAGGCCATTCTGGACTTTTATGATTCCAAACAAAATCAGCAATCATGGCGTGGAGTTTTTAAACCATGACGTAGGAAGAAAATATCCAACCTACTCAACGGGTAAAAGAGTCTCGGAATATGTTCATTTTAATTATATTTATCCTCCCCAAAGAGATAACGGAGTTTAACCCACCTCTTAAGGTCTAGGTCAATAGTATGAACCAGGAGTCTAAATTTAACTGGCGCATACGAATAGAACTCCTTGTCAAAAGAAGACCCAAATATTTAAGACATTCAGGACTCCATTCCAACCCTAATTCCGTTATTTCCGTTTGAATATCCTGTTATTAAGGAAAAACCACCATTTTGTCCTGATTAAACATATATTTGCTACCGAACTAAAATGGTTAATTAGTTTTAACAGACTAGGAATAGATCTAGCCGGCCTCAAAACGTATACCAGAAGGTCATCTGCATATGCAGTGACTTTGATTGGTAGTCCCAATATCTTAATCCCCTCTATCTCATTAGCCTGAACAATTTTCCTGATCAACGGCTCCAAATATAAATTAAATAACAAGGGGGATAAAGGACATCCCTGCCTTGTACCAACATAAAGCTGAAACAGAGAGGAGATAGCTCCATTACAAGTGACCCTGGCGGATGGACTAGAATAGAGTGCCTTAAGCCAATCCACAAATCTATCTGGGAAACCAAACCTTTTCATAGTCTCAAACAGGAAACCCCAATAAACCCTATCGAAGGCCTTCTCGGCGTCCAAGGAGACTAAAGCCATCGGGAGATTGATCTCCTCGGAAGCTGAGAAGACATGTGCCAATGTCCTGAAATGGTCGACCGAGGATCTGCCCTTCATGAACCCCACCTGCTCACTAACTATTAATTTAGGTAATATTCTGTTAATACGATCCACTAGTAGTTTGGCTAGTATTTTTAAATCACAATTCAACAAAGAAATAGGCCTATAACTAGCCGGATCCGTGGCAGGTCTATTGGGTTTAAGAATTAAGACTATAAGCGCCTCAGAAAGTAATCCATCTGTCTCCTGTCCAGAGAGAATGTATCGAAATAACCTGAGAAGGGAAGGAGTTAGCTGGGAAGAAAACTTCTTATAAAAATTGGACGAGAACCCGTCAGGACCCAGTGTTTTATCTGAGGATAACTTCCTAATAGCAAGTTCTATTTCATCTTGGGTTATATCAGCAATGAGAAAATTCCTGTCTGCTTCATCCAATACAGGAAGGTCGAGCCCTTCCAGAAAGGACAAAATCATAAGGTTGGTAGGTGGGGTCTCCATCTTTTTATATAAATTCGCGAAATATTGACAGAAAATCTGAGCCATTTCATCCGGAGCAGTCTTGACACAACCCTCCTCTTTTAGATAGTATCCCTTCAATCAAACGAGAGGACTCGAATTGTGTAATGCGCCTAGCCAATAATTTCCCGGACTTTTCCCCCAGGTCAACATAGTTGGCTCTAGTTTTGATTAATGCTATCTCTGCCTGTTCCCCCAATAACCTAAGATAGGCATCCTTCACCTTAATTAATTCCTCAATGTCCTCGTCCCGTGCATAAGTTGAAATGTTAGATTCCAATGCTTTAATACGTGCTAATAACTCGGTCATTGTATTTTCCTTCTCCTTTTTCCTTCTAACCGCTATAGCAATTAGGACCCCCCTTAAATAGGCCTTGAGTGCTCCCCAAAAAATATCTGGACGGACCTTGTCGTCCAGATTATTTAAGGTAAATTTGTCAATCTGTTCGGATATAAATTTAGTCAATTTAGGTATCCTTAGAATCTGATTATTTACTTTCCACCTATTCCCTTTCTTTATAAGGGATGGAAAGGAGATAGTTGCAGCTACTGCTGAATGATCGGAAATAGGACCGGGTATAATATTCAAACCCAGCACTCCACCAAGAAGAGACCAGGAAAGAAATATGTAATCTAACCGAGATGAGGTCCCATGAACGGAGGAAGTGAAAGTGTACTCCCTAGATTCCGGGTGGAGAACCCTCCAAATATCAGCCAATCCCAACTGATCGAGCAAATCTTTCATTGCTCGGGAGGCCGAAGTGTAATATACATGTGGCCTAGCAGATCTATCCATCAAGGGATCCAGAATTAAATTGAAGTCTCCACCCAGAACCATCGGGAGACGGTTAAAAAGGCAAAAGAGCCTTTAATAGGTCCACAAAAAAGTCCTGAGTATCCACGTTGGGGCCATATACCGAACCCAACAGGATTTCAGTATTTTGCAACTTCCCTTTTACTAATACATATCTGCCTTCATGATCTTGGACCACTTGTATAGGGCTGAACGGGATTGACCTATGTATTAATAACATAACCCCTCGGCTCTGTGTGTTGCCCTGAGATGCAAAGACCTCACCAATTTGTAACCTCCTCATGGCACCCGCCTCCAACTGCATTAGGTGTGTTTCTTGCAGAAACACAATTTTAGCCTTAACGGCTTCTATATGTTTCAATATCTTATACTGCTTCTCCTTAAGCCGTGCCCCCTTGACATTCCAAGTCAGAAAATTGACAAATATATCAGTCCCCATTCGAACCTATAAAAACCGAACTAGAACGGAAATTCCTTGTTGCCTTGAGAACGGAAAAGCTAATATGACCAAACCCCTGGTATTCAAGTGCCCATAGTGCCTCAAAAATAAAAAATAAAAATCCCCTCCCCATAAACCCTCAAATAACATAGTCCTATATAACAATTCCCCAAAAAAATCATAAAATCCACCCACCCCAGCCCCCAAACAATTCACATTTTCATGGTCCATGATCACAGGACACACAACTCATTCCCCTATATCCCACCCCACCACTCCCGACCCGATGTAAATAACCAGCCCCTAACATTGAGGGAACAGCTACAATATATCAATACAAACAGATTGGCTTTACCCGCACCAACCCCAAATTTCAAAACTTGAACGTTCCCCCTCAACCCCATACATGTATTAATAAACAAGAGAAAAGGTCGGGGGAGCAGTTATTTAAACGCTGAACGTTAGCCCTACAGCCTAAACAATGTTATAGCATAACAGCATATGTGATCAGCAACAAAACACATGTCCTATAAGAAAAAGACCCCCCCAAGAAAACAACCTTCATTATAAATATCCAGAACTGATTAAATAAGAGACAGTTTGTTTTCCCAGAAAAATTGTAATATGCAGCACACTGGCACTCCCTCATAACCAGTACCTTCCTTAAATGAAAGACCCCAATGTTCCAACCTAAAAAATAAAGATTAGAGGGGTCAAAAACCTAATCCAGAGACAGCCAGCCTGAGTAAAGTTGAAGTGCATTGTCATCCGCCCTGCAGTGCCATAAAAGGGCATAACGAGAAACATCCAGGGCGGGTAACCCTCAAAAAACCAATATTCCAGAAAACATATATGCATAAGAGGGTATATTACAATAGAAATTAAACATCTGGTCCCAAGAATAAAGTTCACAATCTCCTAGGAGTTGATCCCAGAAAGTCCTTCATCGCCTCTGTAAATTCAAGGAACCTTGAACAATGCAGGGAAGGCCGCTTGCAATGCCTCAGTCACCAGGTCCAGGGATTCAAATGATTTCCATTTGTCACGAATATTGACCTGAAGTTTCGTAGGGTAGATCATTCGAAACTTAATCTCAGCAGCTATCAATTTCTTGACCAGAGGATGAAAGGCTGATCTTTTCTGCCTCACAGAAAATGGTAAATCCTGCACCACTCTGAATTTAACCCCTTCCCAATACAGCTCCTTGTTATCTCTGGCCTTGGCCATGAAAAGCTGACGTTCCTGATAATTCAGGAATCGAACTATAAAAGTTCTAGGTGGCCTGTTGGGGGGGGAGGAGGGCGTAGGGCTCGATCGCCCTTTCAATAACATAAGAGCGGACCAAATGGTGTGGGCCCAGCCACTTTTTCCACAAACTTGCAATTTAACAGCGTCTGTGCCTCAGCCTTTTCAGGTAGCCCAATGACTACCACGTTGTTACGGCGGCTTCTGCCTTCCAAGTCCTCGATCTTTAACTCCAGTTTGTTAACTTTACAATTTAACATAACCAGCTCCGAATCCATCTTCTCCCTGCACCCTTCCAATGATTTAATTCGAACTGCATTATCAGTGGCCTTGCGGTTTAAATCCTCGAGTGCAGATGTAAGGCTTTTAATCTCGTTAGTTATATCCTTCACTATACCTTGAAATGGGTGAAATTCCTCCAGGAACCTGGCCAAAGTAAGAGGTTCCTCCATCGACAGACTCCCGGGGCTCTGGGCTGACTGCAAAGCGAGAGCCTTTGACTTCTTGGCGGCCTTTTCCAGGAGTCGCCGGGCGTATGTTTGGGAGGCATTTTTCTCCTTTCTGCCTCCATAAAACTAATCCCTCGATGATTTTGCACTGTTATAGTGCAGGAAAACGTTCGGTGATTCTGGCTGGGAAAAATAAAGTAAATCGCGATCGGGAGAGCGGAGTCACGGAGAACACAGCTGCTACGCGCTCTGCATCACGTGACTCCAATAATAAAATATTTTGAAGTATGAGTCCCTGGTAGTGTATTGTTCGTCCACCTGCCACCCTTCCAGTGTACTGTGCTAGGCCACCCTGCATGTCAGTCCACATGTCCCCAGTTGTAAAGTGATACAGTGTACCTGTCACCTCCATGGCCAGCTGCTGAGTGATTGCAGTATAAGTACTACTGCTGGCGCTGTCAGAAATTAACTTATGAGTGTGTCTGTGCAGTAGGGGTAATAGTGCAGTCAGTTGGCGGTTGGTTGTGGAGGTGGGAGGTGTTTGTGTCACTTGATGACTGGGAATGGGTGGGGGTAGGTGGAGGGTGGGTTGGCATGTACTGATGTGTGTTTTGGTGGTTTACTCAAGAGTTACATGGCTTATTTCTTGGTAGTCTACTGTTCCCATCCCCCCGTACTTGAACTGTGAAATTTCAAAATTAATTTTATTGGCACTTCTGTGGTACTCTAGTGCTCCACCATGTCCATGTTTGAACTGGACAATAATAAAACATTTCAAATCACAAGTCCCTGGTAGTCTATTGTTCCTACACCTGCCACCCCTCCAGTGTGCTGTGGCAGGCCGCCTGCACCTCAGTCCATGTGTCCTGAGTTGGTAAGTAGGACAGTGTATCTGTCACCTCGTGGGCAGCTGCTGGACGGAGTCCAGTATTAGTACAACTGCAGGCGCTCTCAGAAATTAAGTTTTGAGTGTGTCTGTGCTGTAGTGGTAATACTGCACTTAGTTGGCAGTTGGTTGTGGAGGTGACAGGTGGGTTGAGCTAGTTACTGACTGGGGATGGGTGGGGAGGAGGTGGAGGGTGGGTTGGCATGTTGGGGTGTGGGAAACAGTAAAATAGCAGGGACTGTGTGCTAACCCACCCTGCATGTGTCTCCACCTGTCACCATTTGGCACTGGGATGGTGTACCTGTCACGTCCATGGCCAGTTGCTGACTGAGTGCAGTACTAGTGTTACTGGAGGCATGCTCAGAAAGTAACTTTTGAAGTATCTGTGCAGTAGTGCTAATACTGTACTTAGTTGTCAGTTGGTTTTGGATGTGAGAGGTTGGGACTTTGCAGTTATCTGAGATCTGTGGCATGAGACACTTACTTAGGTGTCTGTGCCATCTGTCCCTCTGCCACCCTTGCTGACCATCTGTAGAGGTAGTGTTGTACTGTTCTGCTTAGTCTGCATTCTGAGTGCTATGCAGTAACTGTGCCATAGAAAACATTGTGATCAATATTAGAAGCACATAACAGTAACTACATGAAAATTAAACTCAGGAGACAGAATTAGTTTAACAATTAGTTTATTATTTAAATAGCATTATATATATATATATATTTATTTATACAACATATGTTTTGACATAAATACCAGGATAAAAAAGTAATATCTCTTCCAGGTCGTGGAGATATCAGTGATATCTTCACATGTGAAGATATCACTGTTATCTTCACATTCCTATACATCACCGTAATGAAAGTGAAAGATTTTCTGTTCAGCATGCTACAAATGAACGCTCCTCTGTTGTGACTATCCTCCACACCTGCAACCTTCCCTACTACCATGACTCTCATCTTTCATTACTGCGTGAAATAGTCAGTAAAAAAACTTATCTGGTTGATGCTGACATATTCTCCTGGTATTAGTGCGGAGAAGCAGTTCAAGTTTTCCTACTGTCTGCGTTGTAAACCAAAGCGCTTGTATACTGTAAATTAGAAAGTCCCCAGATTTAAAGTAAGCCACTCTGCCTGAAAACTTTAAGAACTGTTTTTTTTCCATTGCTTTTCCGATGCTTGTTTGAAATAAGCTGACAAGAGCAGAAAGAGGTCGGAGAGAGAGAATCTGTAACTTTAGGAAAGTGAACGCAAGTCTGAGCGAGCATTGCTATAGCAACACTCGTTGACTCTTGCGTGCGTTTTTCTGAAGTTGCAGATTCTCTCTCCCTCTTTTCTCTTTCTACTGTTGCCACCTTATTTCGAACACACATTAGAAAACTAAGGAAAAAAGTGGGGGGAAAAGCCACAGTTTTTAAACTTTTGACAGGCACAGTGCCTGTTTTAAATCTCAGCTACTTCCTTATTTTACATCATACAAAGCGCTCAGCATCTACAAATGGACAACAGTAAAACTGCTTCTTGCCTAAAACTGGAGAAAATAGCAGGATCAACC
Source organism: Neoceratodus forsteri (assembly GCA_016271365.2). Classification (NCBI taxonomy): domain Eukaryota; kingdom Metazoa; phylum Chordata; order Ceratodontiformes; family Ceratodontidae; genus Neoceratodus; species Neoceratodus forsteri. The sequence goes on from CM057455.1 coordinate 523,209,384, forward strand.
AGATAATGGTTAAATAAGTATTTATTTAGCAATTACAGCAGAATCAACCAAATAGTGATTTTTAAGCATGTATTTCTTACAATTATAATATTATCAAGCATTTGTCAGACTACTGGGAAGGGATGCAGTCATGGAGCTGCCTGCTGTACTGGGGGATTACATTTTTTTAAATACATTGTTTTACCATCTATTAAAGTATCAACCAAATGTCAGAATTACATGAGGGGTGAGTGCAGGCCATGCATCTCCCTGGCAAATCTAATATATAGGGAGTGTACCTGCTTGGTAAATCAAATATGTAGGTATTTTGTTAAGTGGGGGATTTAGGGATTGTCTCTGATGGTCAAAACATATGTTGTATAAACAGAACATGACATGGCCTGAGTGAAGATATCATATTTATCTTCACTCCAGGCCAATGACATCAGATATCTCACTGCGTGCCGCCACTCATGAGATATCATGATATCATTGGCCTCTCATGAAGATAAATATGATATCTTCACTCAGGCCATGTCATATCTCCTATATACACACACACACACACAGATATATATATATATATATATATATATATATATATATATATGTGTATATATATATATATATATATATACATATAGTCCAAATTGATTGGTTGCTCTTGGGATGGGCAAAAAAAGGTTTGTTAATTATTTCTGTTATTGTTTCTCAGGATGTATTTTATTTGTTGCCATTTGCCTGAGCTGAGATACAGTCTTTGCTTTCTGTTCATACTGTTTTGTTGGCACTGTATGTTAAGAAGTATGAATTAAAAATATTTGAATAGTAGTTTGTATGGGAGTTTATGGTAGAGAATATTTTCTTGACAAATGCTATTTTCAACATTTTTGCTGAGTTATATTAGTTATGTGTGCTAACATATATTAGTCTGACTTAGCAGTTCTAGTTTACAAAAACGGATAGTAATAAAATAGAGAATAATGGATAGGGAAGGTTTTGATATGAGAATTTAGAATAAACACCTGAGTTGTGGGATGCTACGCTTTGCCCTTGGGGTTTATCAAAGTATCCCACAACTAGGGTGTGCATTTAATTCTCATATCAAACACCCTCTACTTCTTTAATTTTTTATAATAACAGAGCAGCAATTTTTGTCCAGCAGTTTCTGAGACTGTTTGGTCCCGCCCATATACATAATGTTGGCAAATGAGGCAGCAGCATACTTTGACTCTCATGGCTCATGAATGTCATAACAACCAGCTGGTTGCTATGGAAAATATCAACCTGTCAGTATATTGAGGGAAATTGCTGACCAGTTATTATTAATAATTAGAGATAAGCTTTTTGAAGAATTAAGTGGTGATATTGTACAACTGGCTAGAATAATGACATTTACTAACTGAGTTATTTTTTATGGTATTTAATATTTCAGTACATGTTCACTTGATAAAGTAAGAAACGTTATGTGTTGGGCATGCTAGCATTATTACATTTTCCTACAATTTCACTACATCTGTAGATTACTGCAGTGGTGTAAGAGTTTCTGCAAATGGTTAACATCTGAGGAATAACGTTTAGTCAAAAATTTACACTTACATAATGAAGATCAATATTAGGCTATTGTTCTATTTTGTGTCAGTTACATGCGTGGTTATTTTTAATGTCTGATTTAAGTACCATTGTATCAGATTAGTGCTATGTCAATATTTGTTGGCACTACTTATGTTAAAATAGTTATTTATTGTAAGTTAGATGTTGTAATGTTAACCAGTTAGAAAGAAATTACAGTATCATAGACGTGTGCCACATTTTTTTTCACTTTAGTGTGTGGCGATGGTAGTCATGTCAATTTTGTTGGTAAAACTGATAATAAATGAGTTTTTAGAAGAATTATTTATTTGTTGAACTGGAAAAAAATTAATCATCCGACCTCCAAATATATGGACAATCCTGTTACAGCAAGAGCAGACCAATTGTTTGCATTGTATAGCAGAACTATACAATCATTGTATGTAATAATTACTTATGATGTGTATACTTTTGCAGAGATGTATAGAGATTAATTATACTGTGGCAATAGGCCAGAGAACCACATGTATAGATCTCTTTTATGAGTATTATTTATGTAAATAGTAGCACTTAATGTAATGCAATACCATTAAGTGCACAGAAATATTTTATTTGGAACAGTGGTCGGAAACAAAAAGATGCAAATTTCTAACTCTATTGAAGTTATGTACATTCATATTGAATCTCAGTATTATATACATATAGTCTGAGTCGCATTAATTTTCAATAATTTGTCATATCCAGTGCTGAAAGTCATAGACTTGTGAGAGATAATGACATATTCAGTGTTCAGAGTGCAATAACAGTGATAGCACATTCTATCACATTGTTTTCAACAATTTAAGCATACTAGTAGAGATGACAATGTGGTGTAGGCAGTGCTACTATCAATGTGGGTGTTTTAGCTACATTTATCAATACATAACTTACTAACTGATGTTGAGTAATATCCAATGCCCTCGAGTCTGCTTGGATTTGGTGGAAGTCAAATTAGTAAGTATCATAGTAAAGGTCAGTAATGTAGACAACAACAGGAAAAGGAGTCTGAAATTTACCTGATGTGTGCTGTTGAAACAAGTAGTATTCTCAACTAAATATGTTGAGAAAAGTTGTTGTATCTCTGATAAGTGTTTAAATAGGTGAATTAATTTGTCATTGCCATGTAAGATAGTACTGTGATACAAGTGAGCACACAGTAATATGTGCTATGGTATGTGAAGTTAAGTAAGACATCTGCAAAAAGATATGACTGACTGGCTATTGATTACAGTTCAATACCCTCAAGTCTACTTGAACAGTAATAATGCAGTTTTTTGTTGTTAGTATATCTAAGTTGCAAATGTTGAATATCACAATAGAATGATTTTGATATTCAGTTGTGATTAATGATGAAAACAGTCTTGTTTTGCATCCGAATTATGAGGGTAGCAGATTGATACACAGGGATTTGAGTGCCATAGGTAGCTGCATTGCTGTACTGTTGTGTTATGTTTGTTCAATGGCAGAGAAATGTGAGTAAATCAGCATGGGCTGTGGTGATTTTGTGCAATAAGTAGAACACATTGGTTACCATGGGTGTCATCAGACACTAGTAGTGTACAATGAAGTTTGTAACGTAAATGTGTATGTGCATTGGTGGTTGAGAAAAAAAAAACATATGTGTGGGATATGCAGATGCAATGTTATTTTTGCAGAGATACTGGTTTAGTGATATGCTGTGATTAGATACCATCACTATTCCATACGTTGTGCAGCATTGGTGCAGTGGAGTATTATGACATATGCATCCTTTAGATTTCTTGGGAGCTTTTCCCTTAGGGTGCATACTGTATCATTACACTTTACCCATCCCTTTCTGAATCTTCACCACCTGACATAGTGTCCAGAGTGAATGGATAGGCTATGATGGAAGATTATTGCATGGGTGTCAAATTGAGTACCTGAGAACGTAGTTCTTCCAGCAGTGAAGTGTGAAATTGGTGTTGTGACTTTATGCCTTGAGAGTTAAAGCACTGCAGTACAATAATAATATATGAGCTTGATTATGTAACTCAGAGAGCATACACAAGACCGACCACTTCTACAACAGAACCAACCAGTTTCTGCATTAGCAAATAATCATGGAATTTCACAGTTGTCTGTTCAGGTACATAGAGAGCTACAGCATATACTGCGCTGTTTGTGATTTTTGTGTCCACATGATAAACATGTGCACTTGGACATAGTCAATGTTGAAGTGTTGACACAGATCTATGCCATCATCTGCTAAACTGTTTATTATTCCAATCATGAACTCTGTGACATCTTGTTGTGCATTGTTTTTTTGAAATTCAACATCTTTATTGATATTATGTCTTAGCACAGAGTATATAACCAGGGCAAATGTACCGCACATTAATAACAACAAACTGGCTTAAAGGTGACATGACACCAGAATGTCATTGGATCCAATATAACCCAATAAAATAAATTAAAATTTAAATGCCCTCCCTCCCTCCTCCCCCCCAATACCCTCCCACCCCTCCCTCGAGTGTGCCTTATTACAAACATCAAGACCAACTGATACAAGTGGGAAAATAATAATCCAGCAAAGACAAGTATCAAAAGGAAGCTAAAACAAGTTAAAACAGTCAGAGGCATGTGTTACATAAATCTACTTCAAATATAAAGCATACAATTTACCCCATTTCTGATTAAAAGAAGCTATACAATTCTGGGAGCTTGCTATTAACCTTTCAGTGTTAAAACAAAGAGACATTTCTTTCAGCCATTCAGCATATGATATGGACATTTGGTCCATCCAGTGCTTGAGAACCAGTCTTTTGACTGCTGTGGAAATTAGGACCATGTGAAATCTACGCTGTTGAACTCTAATATTGGAGAACACCCCTAGAATACATATTTCCATGGTAAACAAATCACCCAATCCCAGAAGGGGATCTAGATTAGCTTGGATTGTATTCCATAAAGGATCCACCTTATCACAATGCCAGAAAATGTGTATCAGGTTCCCTTCAGCCGCGCCACACCGTGTATAGTTAGCCAGAGGTAATCTACCTAGTTTGGCCAATTTAACCAGTGTATAGTATAGATTATTTAAGATATGGCACTGTATGAGTCTGTGCCTATCTTGGTAAGATATCTATGCATGTCCACCCAAATCTGACTCCAAATCAAGGAGGAGTCTGGCAGAAGAGAAGGCCAGATTTTAGAACCTGTAAGGGCGTTAGGTGTTTTAATATCCAGTAAAAGGAATAAATCCTGGAGATTCCATGGCATATTTGCAGATTCCGAATCTGCTCTAAAAAGGCTGACCTGAGACAACATGAATGTGGTCCCAAAAGGAGACCATAAGATGCCTTGACTGAAATACCTTAAAAATCTGTTTCTGAGGAATATTCAGTTTGGCTATTATGTCAGTTGAGGAGAGAGGAGATCCTGAGAAAGAGAGCTTTCACAAAAATATCTTGTAACTGAGGAAGCTAGTCTTCTGAAAGTGGAGAACCTCCTATTTTGATGTTAGGGTTTAAAGTGAGGGTTGAGCCATATCCTTTTGGATGAGATGTTAAAAAGTTCCAACTCTGGGTCAAAACCTTATGCAATCCCCACCATCGAATTTTGTATGGAGGGGGTAATGCTGAAAAAGCATAATAAAAACTCTGGGTGAATTAAGTATGCATATCCAGGAGCCTCTTCTCCAACTGTAGCCAGATGGAGAATGTTCACGGGTATGGGCTCAAACCATCTCCCCATTTTGGACAGATGACTCACTCAATAGTAAAAAATAACACTGAGGAGGCGGAGTCCACCTCTCCTTTGGTAAATTGAGTTTAAGGAAGACCCGTCTAGGGTGTTTAGCCTGCCAGATAAATTTAGAAAGAGCAAAATGGAGCTGTTGGAAGTAAGAAAAAGGGAACCAGATATTCAATAAATTTAAAGGGTAGAAGAGACGGGGTAGAACATTCATTTTTATAATACTAATACGACCCCATAATGACAAAGGGAGTTTGACCCATCTTTGGAGATCTTGCTGGATATTCAGCACCAAATCATCCAGATTGAGCCTCCTGAGAACCTCTGGGTCTCTAGTGAGATGAATGCCTAGATATTTGATTGAGAAGGGACCATTTCATACCGAAATGAGAGAAGTTACCTTAGTGCGTGAGAACATTTAATGGAAATATAACTGATTTGGATAGGTTTAACTTATAGTTAGCTACTTATCCAAACTGTTCAATAATTTGTAACATGTGTTAATGAGGTTTCTGGATTGGCCAAATGTAAAAGAATATCATCTGCATAGACTGAGAGGTCAGAGATTGCTGGTATACTGAGCAACCTGTGACCTGAGATGAATTCTTAATACTAATTAAAAGGGGTTCCAAATATAAGTTAAACAAAAAAGGAGACAGGAGGCAACCTTGCCTAGTGTCTGTAAATAGGAGGAATCAAGAGGAAAAAACCCCATAGCAGTAAATTCTAGCCGTGGGTGCCTTATATACCATTCGAATCCATTGAATGAAGGTTTCCAGAAAACCCATATTTTTGAGAGTAGGCCAAAGAAAATCCCAGTTTACCCTGTCAAAAGCTTTTTCTGCGTCTAATGAGACTAAAGCCATGGGGATCTGGGAGTCTTGGGCAACCTGGAAAATATGTGAGAGGGTTCTCAAGTGGTCAGCAGAAGATCTGCCTTGCACAAACCCCACCTGTTCAGGACTCAGCAAATGAGACCAAACCTGTTTAATGCTAAGAGATAGGATTTTAGTTAAGATTTTTATATCATAATTTAATAATGAAATCGGATGGTAACTGGCTGGCTCATTCTGGGGTTTGTCTGGTTTCAGGATCAGAACTATCATGGCTTCCAGCAGAGTGGGGTCTAGGGAATCTGAGGTGAACATATAATCAAAAAGTTTCAAGAGAAGAGGAGCTACCTCCTTACAAAAGACCTTGTAGAGGTTAGAGGGGAAACCATCAGGACCTGGGGATTTGTCAGAAGCTAGCCCCTTGATTGCTTCCTCTACTTCAACCAGAGTAATGGGAGAGGTCAGGATCATGCACGGCTGGGCCTGTAAGGAGGGGAGATTAAGGCCATCCAGAAAATGTTCAATATGAGAATGGGAAGCTGTAGAGATACCCTTACTGTGTAGGTCCCTATAAAAGGCTTCAAAAACCTGGGAAATATCTTGAGGGGAGGTTTTAATAGAGCCATCTGGAGAATATAGTGCAGGAATTAGTCTTGAGATTTCTACTTCCCTCAGTCGAAGGGCTAACATTCTACCTGGCTTCTCACCTTGGTCTAAATAACGAGATTTGATTTTAAGGATGGCATATTCTGCTTTTTCTCTTAGCAAATCGGCATATTCATTCCTAAGCTTCAATAGGGATTCCAGATCAGATTGGGAAGATGAAGAGGATAGGCTATTTTCAGCCATCCTTATTTGATTCAACAATGAAGTAACTTTAGCCTCTCTGTTTTTTCCTTTTGGAAGCTAGCTTGATGAATTCTCCCTAATGTAACATTTAAAGGAACACCAGATAAGGTCCTCTCTACATGTGGAACCCATGTTGAAATCTATAAAGGAAGAGATTTGCGACTTAATGTGGGATATTATTCATTCCTCTTTTAGGAGTTGTGTGTTTAACTTCCATGTGGTGTCCTTCTGAAAGTTCGGATCGGGGGTTGTTGTGCATTGTTAACAAACATAGATTGTCCTGCATATTGACCAAGAGTTAGTCTTAGAGGAGTTAAGCTTTGTAAACTGGGTAACTTGTCTTGAGTACCTCTTATGACTCTCTTTAATGCCTCTGAGAGAGGTGTTGAAGGGCAACAGTTTAACACACTAGCAAACTCAGGGATGTGGAGAAGTGCTTGCATAGGTGCATTTGCATAGTTGTTGACTCCTGTACTGTTGTCAAATGTTGGCAGTTTGTTGACTCCAATAAATTTTTTCACGGGGGGGTGCAAGCAGTCTCTTAAGAGATTACTGCTTTGTGCAGTACTCAGGTGATAACTGTGGAGTCTTACTATGCTGTCTTTTCAGTTTATGTCCTTCATCAATTGTGATTGCACTGACAGATGCATATTTGGGAATTGGTAGTAAAGGAGCATTTGATTGGTATAATGTTCGCAATCTGTTGTACTCAACTATACATTTTGTGTCAGCACATATTTTTCTTTCTGCCAGTTTCACTATGTGTACTCCAGACAATTGTCTTACACAAGACAGTGCAACATAAGACATGCCATCACTGAATAGACCAGTGCCTATATCTATTATGGCACTATCAAGGATGAGGCCTTCTGACTTGTGTATGGAGACCACATAAGCAGCACACAATGGAAACTGTTTCCCTGTCACATATATGTCTTTCACAAGTTCAAACTTAACTGTGACTCTGTCTATTGGGTGAGGTATTTCACAGTTGTCAAATTTACTACAAACTCCAGAGCTGTACCCTATACATTGTACAGGAACTCTTGGATATATCCCATGGTTCCATTTAGAGACCTCGATTGACATCAATATTTCTGCAGAGCATGACTCGTGCATTTCTACACAGTGGTAGCACAGCTTCCAGATCAGCTGTTCATGACACATCATTTGTGAGCTCTTTCAGATGATCTGCCATTCTCGATAACACTGTTGTGATAGAGTAATGCCATCCATGGTATCTATGCATGGTAAAGTGACTATAGGCTTCTGTTCTCTCTTCATCATGATGTCATTGAACTCTGCACACTGTGTTAGCCTTGGGAATAGACATAACAACATGTCCCTAGTTTTCTGAACATGTGCAAACATATCACAAGCATCCTGGATAGAGAGTATTATTTATTATGATAATGCACTGTCTTAGAATCTCAACGTGGGTGGGTGTAAGTGCACCAATACTGCTTCATCAAGTAATGCTTTGTAAGACATGTCACCTTGTTGCCTCATGTTCTGAGAGAGTTCAACATATGAGAAAAATTGCACAGATTAACTCCACCAATGCATCCAATTGTTTTCTTTCCTCTTCAATGGATAGACTACAGAAAACATGCTTACCATTTACAGGGCTAGCTGAAGGAGATTTCCAAGAAAAAGGGTGTTCTTTCCACCAAATGGAACATTATCATTAGTTCTGAGTATCTCCTGTAGACGTAGATGGATGAATGTGAGTAGAACATTTGAGACCATGCTGATCTCATCAATTAGGAGCAAATGCATTTTGTCAAACATTGACTTGAGTTCATTGGCAACATCATATGACAATTTTCTGTAATCACTCTTTTCATGCTCGACTGGCAACATGATTAACCTATGGAGTGTGATATCACCAATGTTATAAGCTGCCAATCCTGTAGGAGCTGCAACAATAAAAGATGCTGGTGTACTGGTAAGGTCATGCACTCCTTTGCTTTTATGGCTTCGATCAAGAAACTTTTACTAGTCCCAGCAGCACCACTTACAAACATCCTGATTGGTGTTTGCTCTTCGCAAAGACACTGCTTTTCATAGTGCTGGATTGCATGTTTAACTGCGTGCATAATAGAGTGATTCACAACTCTTTGGTGTGAGTTTAACTTGTCGACAATGTTGGTGACTGACTCTGAGAAGAACATGCTTTATTGCATTGTGCCCTCAACCTCTGACATCAGCACAGCTGGGTCATTGGGAGGAAGAGGAGCACCAAGTGTGCCTTCTCCTTCAACATCAACCATTTCCTGTGATGTGACAGGTGTGTCATCATCTAGGACTTTCTTCATGTTATCTAACTGTTGTTTTTGCATTTCAAGTCTCTGAATGTATGTCTCAGAGACATGACTCTGGAAGGTATGATATGTTTGCATGAACTCTTGTTCATATGAATCAGACAATCCTTTTAATTCAGATTCTGATCTCCAAGGTTTGAATAGAAACAATAGAGCAAAGTAATAATGTTCTTTGTTTTCTGTTGTATTCAAGGTCAGTTTGCAGTGGTCAATTAGCCATGGTTTGCATTTTTTTACAAGTGAGCCATCAAAGCCAGTGACTTTATATTTCCTTTTCTGGGTCTGAAGGAACATCCCACTTGTAGTCATATCATTGAGCAACGTCAAAGAGACACAGATCATCCATAGCACTGTGCCACTGTGGATAGTAGTCATCAATTAAGTTGCTCTTAAGAATAGATGTGGATGTTGGTGTTGTGGCAGCCAACTCCTCAATGTCTTCATGGCTCTTGAGAACACAGTGCCTGTTCTGCTTGTGATTTACATTTAAGAAAAGTATGGACTCTGATTTGCCATATAGACAGACACCTGTGAGCGGTCACTTGCTTCATAGGCTCTGCACTCCGGTGTGTTAGAGTCTTAAGCTCTAGTGACCAAAGTCTGGAAGACATTGACCTATCACAGTTTGCCAGCTCTTCTTATATTTCTTGGAGGTTAGTTTGCTCATGTTTAGTCATGTATGCTGTTACATACCTCACAAGAGCCATTGAGTTGTCTGCTACAAACTTGACATCAATATTTGCTTGCCATATCAAGAGAGAAGGACTATAGTCATTGATATGAGACTTCTGATTCTGTGCAAGGTAGTTCATACACTCGCTTTGTTGACTTTGCTTTCAGGTGGTGTCATGGCTGAAAAACATCATTCAGTAAATCAGTAGGCAAACTCACCTTGGGAAGCCAAAACAGCAGCCAGTATACGACTGACCTTTGTTTTAACTTTCCTACAACAGTATTTGCCACAGAGGTGCCGTTGGAATTGTTGGACCAGTTCCCACAGTGTTGCACTATTATACTTGTCTGGTATCTGACATGTGAAATACTTCAAGATGAAGCTTAGAATGTCAGATATTTCATTGTCTCCAATTTGTGGAGCATCTTTAATCCATAGCAACATATCAGTAAAAATACCACCAACAGCTTAATCGGTTCAAGGTCAGTTGGCATTCATCTGTATTCCCCGGTCGTGTGCTGAAAATAGGCAGGATTTGTCTAGTGCACTTACCGGTCAACAAAAGCTAAATAAATAAATAAAATAAAAATATGAATGTGTGGTGCTCCACAAGCTTGGTACTCAACCCTCCAGAAGTAGTGCTAATCAATACCAAGGGGAGGATTTGTCTTAGACAGTATGAATTTCAAAAGACTCTGGAACCGGTGGTGGAAGTAACATGAAATGATTACTGGATCAAGTGAGCAGAGTTCATTGAGAGTCATTGTTTGGATGTTCTCAACATCAGAGTTTGCCCATCTCAGTATATTGAGCAGATCATCCCAATAATATTCTGCACAACTGAGTGTCACAAATCATGTTGCTGGTCCAAACTCTCAGCATGCACATTACCTTAGAGTGATGTCTATACCAGTATTCTTTGGTATCACATCTAGACAAAATAGAAGAAAGACTGACTTGCAGTGTTTCATCTTTGTTCTACAACTTGTGTAACTGTGCAGCTGTCATATTATTAAATTCTGTCCCAAGTCTCAATGTGTGAGCAATACTAGCAGATAGGACACTAAGTTCACTTTCCCAAAGAAGGTGGAACAGGTATGCAGTGTTTCTTTGAAACTTGCCATCCTTATGTAGTATTAGTGAGATCCTATACTCAGCTCCTTGTAGTCAGACTTCTCATTTGTTTAATCTACCACCTGAACCAAGTGGGAACAGATCAGGAAACAAACAGCTTCTAGAGTGGCCTCAATATACTAACAGGATTGCCCTCCACTTGTTTCATTTGATATAAATCAATGTTATCCATTTCTGGGTCTTTGCCATGCAATGGGTGTATGGTGAATTGCTCATACACATTCTGTACAGTTGCCATGTTAACCTTCTCAAGTATTACCTTCTCAGAGTTGTCTGTGGCAATATCTGATGAGAGACCACTAAATGTGTCAATGTCAATTTCAGGATAGAAAGGATTGTGCTCTTTTAGATATCTCAAAGCATTCTTCATATTGTCTGCATTGACAATCTCTTGCCATATTGTTTTCACCTTTGTTGGCACAATTTACCAAGATGACTACTATTGTCCTGAGAAATAGTGTTGACATTGTCTTGCAAAAGGTAAAGGCAGGTAGACAACAGAGCCTTTGAGAGAAGGTACAAGTTCTTTGTTTGGTAGGTCTTGTGTCCTTGTATTCAGCTTGATGATTGTTTGAAATGGCTTCATGGTTTGAATGAGAATCCTTTCAAACAAGTTCAACACTGTTATCTCATTAGGTGTTGGTTGTACTTCCATTTTATTGAGCACTGACCAAGGAGGTAAACTATCATTCTTGATTTTGTTATGACAGTAGGAACAGAGTGACACAGTTGTGAGTTCTTCAAAGTCAGACTTTAATAGGAGGTATGCATGGAGACGTCCCCACATTTCATTCCAAGATGGAATGTTTTGCAGGTCTACTTTGACACATAAGTGCTTGTAGAACAATCGTTCACATGACATGCATATTGTGTCAAATTCTCTGTTTTGCTTAATTCAAATTTAGCAAATTCATGACCAAAATATCGTGAGAGCTGCTCTTCTTTAACCAGAGATGTCTGAGGAGTACTTGCTTCTTCAGGAACAGTAGCAGCAGACCTCAATCTTTGGGTTCTTTGCAACTTTTGATTAACTCACTAAGTCTTTGAACATTTCCATTATCGAACAATGCTTGGAATTGTGTATAGTCTCAAATGAGAGATCTGACATGATACAACCTTTGCACAAATTTGCGAATGCCAGAGTTATGCACTGCTAGCATACGAAAGTGATGAAATGTGCTGTTGCAGTTCATGGACTGTAAGCATGTGAGGGAGTGACCCATCAGGCCTTTGTGAGGCTGGACCTCACACTTGTCAATGCTATGAAGTAGTGTGTGTCATTCAGATCTCTTTGCCTTAAGAGTTGTTCAGAGAAAAGTTTTTATAGATATAATAGATTCCTCTCTAATGTTACATGTGCTGTCACATGCCCATTTTTTGGCTGATGACTTTGGATCACTTTCAATCTCTTCAGCTACATTGTCATTGTTCGGCTAGATGGTTTCATGGGATAGAGGTAAGACATTTAGTAGTTTTCCATGCTCATCTAGTGTTAAAGTAATGTCTCTACTGTGTGCATGGTATGTCTCTTCCCAGAAGAATGCTTCTGAGTACTCTGAATGAAGCCAGTTTCTTTGAAACACAAGAGAAATATTATTTCTAAGTGCTCAAAAGATAAAATAGTGTTTCTCATCTCCTCAATCTTTGTACTCAATTTATCAATGGCTGACATCATATCAGTCCAGAGTTGGGAATGTATTGCTAGAGCCTCATTGACAAATCATCTTGCTGTTAAGCGGAGTTTCATCAATGAGAGCTTAGAATGTAGTCTGTTACCTTTGCGTCTCAATATTATGGAGATCACATGTTCAATCCTAACTCTGTGGACTAGCTTTTTGAAAAACATTATCTTATTGTGTTGAGCATTAGCAGAGGTACTACACCTAGCATTTTTTTTCTGTCTCACATGTCTACGCTTTGGTGATGACAGTGCTGGATGTTGTGATTGTAATGTTTCTCTAGGAAGGCTACTTGTGGTAGTTTTCTTAGAGGACAGTTTCTGTTTCTTTAGTTGTGTATGATTTAGTCTGTGTGTGATGTGGAGAGAAGAGAGTTTTTTATGCTTCTGTTTAGAAGCTTTACCTTTTGTTCTTGTATGGCATGACAATGAACAAGCAGTACAGCTAGCACTTTCTTTATGTGCTCTGGTTTTATATGGCAGATGCCCATGATGAAATTGGTGAAGTATTTCTTCAATATGTTTGTTGTTGCAGTTACCTAAGGAAAGTGAAAATACATATATTTAGTAGAAAACAACACTAGCAACATGGCAGCTAATCAGAAATTGTTTGTTTGGAAAATAATATGTAGTATTGTGCTAATAATAATAAAACATCTGCTATCATTAGCAGTACTTTGTTATGAATTATTTGACTATTGTGTGCATAGTACTGTGCAGTTAATATTGCAGCCTCTTGTCACATGGGAAAAAGTTGATAAAGAAGAATATGTGCCATGTTTATTGGTTGATCTGTTTGGATAGTGTTAAGTGTAAATTTGTGAAGCTATCAAGTATTTCTTGTGGCATTGTTGCATGCACTTATGCTGACATATAATGATAAATGGAATAGGAAGTGTATTGATTGATTGTTGCAATCATAGTATTATGGTTCTGGCTGAATGTGGTGATTATGTCAATAGTCTAATTAAGTTGAAACAATATTACTTTATTGATAGTTGGGATGGAATTATTACATGAGTCTAATGATGATTGGCTCTTATAGTGCATGTGTAGAAAGTTGTATAAGTTAAAATTCGTGAATTTGTATTTTTTGTCATGACCAAAGAATTTGTCAAGTCACGAATGATCCTCATGGTCAAAGATGGTCGCGATCAAAGAATTTGAGGTCTTGGGAACAAAGAATGAGTAAACTGTGTGCTATTAGTGTAGAAGCTTGTTTACGTTGGTTTCATAACATGCAGAACTTGTGAACTGGAATGGAGGCAGTATAGTGCAGTGGTTTAAGGCTCTGAGCTGAAAATCTGGTGATATCCAGCAGATCAGACCTGGGTTTGAATCCCACAGCTTTCACTTGCATACTGTGTGACCCTAAGCAAGTCACTTAACTTCCCTGTGCTCCCAGGTTGCACCTGTGAAAAAGCTTTCAGCTTAGTGTGCCACTCCTGGTTAAACAACTAAAAAAAAAAAACCTGTCAATAGACATATGTGACCACTGTGTGGTGGTATAGTATGTAAATAGTTGAGTTTTTAGAGCTTTTACTGTTTTTTTGGTGAAATCATGTGGTTTTGTTCATAACCTAAGAATTTGTCAAGTCACGGTTCAAGTTAGTGATCAAACTGATTGGCGGTCAAAGATTTTGCACACTTGCAGTCAAAGATCGTAAAAGACACGGGAAATATGTAAGAATGTTTTTAAAACAAATAAGACAAGTATTTTTGTTACATATGGATCATTTAAATGCTAAGAGGGTTTCTGTACTGTATTGCTGTTAAAAATATTGGATTTGCACTGTGAAAGCGTTTACTGCTCGAAGTCTCATTCTCACCATCAAAGATTTTGTAAGGTTGTGGTCTATTCATGGTCCAGAGTCGTAGTTCAAGATTTTGCATGCTCACGGTCAAAGATCATAAGAATGTTATAATTATGTGAAATGCATAAAAACAAATAAAACTATTCATTTTACTTATCGGCTATTAAAATGCTAGGAAGGTTTATCTTGCTGTGATGTTTTTTAAAATATTGGGATTAGATAGTCAGATGTGGTTTACGTCGAAGTCTCATGTTATTCTCGTGATCAAAGATTTAGCATGCTGGCAGTGAATCCTCATGGTCAAACCAAGTTGCGGTTGAAGAATTTGCATGCTCACGGTCAAAGATCGTAGAAAGTGCCAGAATTATTTTTTAATGTGTTGAAATTATATAAAACCAGTTTTCTCCTTGTTTATTAGTTAGTATAGTGGTATTAAGGTCTGGTGAAAAAAGTTAGGGAACTATTTTTTTCACTTTGAAAGACTGCTAATGTCGAAAGCTCACGTTAGTATCGCGATCAAAGATTTTGCATGGTTGTGATCGATCTTGGCAATCAGTCAAGTCACGGTCAAAGAAATTGCATGCTCACGATCAGAGAAAAACTAGGTTAGTCGTGAGTTTTCTGAACCAATAGAATTGAAGAATAACACTCTGGGGGCCATTTTACATCAAGTGATTGAGAAGGCAACAGGGAATATTAAAAAAAGTAAGTGCTTCTCTCAAATATAATAGAACTGGAAGGGGACAGGATCAGTTGTGTTCCAGGACAGTAGCTGCTGCTGGTGTTTTCACAGGGTTCTTGTGGATTTTACTTGGTAGGTTAGTTCTTTTCTTTCTTACTTCTAAGGGGCTAGCAGGGTATTGTTTTGGGGGCTGCTGGATGTTTGTAAACTGATTTGGTGGCTGTAAGTGAGGCTCATTTTGTGGATGTTTCACTGTGTAACAGGCTGCGCTGGTAGAGGCCTATTTCTTCTGATTTAAAACCTATTTAGTGGGATTTGCTTGGAGATGGTTATTTGAATTGGAGACCTATATCTGTTAATTTCAAGCCTGTTTTGATGTGCTGTTAGTGAAACTGATTAAATTGGAGACCTGTTTCCTTTGGCAGCAAACATATTTTGGGGGCTTTGACTTGAATTTTGATTCCTTGTGCTGACTCCATTAGCTGTAAAGGTTAGTACATAGTGGGGGAGGGGTGTTAATGGTCTGGCCAGGTCTCACTCAGCCAATTGACTGGAGGCAGAGCTGAATCAGGTTGAGGTGTTAGCTGCTTTGTCTCCTCAGAAAGAACTGGAAGGGGACAGGATCAGTTGTGTTCCAGGACAGTAGCTGCTGCTGTTGTTTTCACAGGGTTCTTGTGGATTTTACTTGGTAGGTTAGTTCTTTTCTTTCTTACTTCTAAGGGGCTAGCAGGGTATTGTTTTGGGGGCTGCTGGATGTTTGTAAACTGATTTGGTGGCTGTAAGTGGGGCTCATTTTGTGGATGTTTCACTGTGTAACAGGCTGCGCTGGTAGAGGCCTATTTCTTCTGATTTAAAACCTATTTGGTGGGATTTGCTTAGAGATGGTTCTTTGGCTGCTGGGCTTGGAGGGGAGACACAGAGCTGATACACTCTCTCTTGAGTCAGGTGTCTGCCCAGGACCCACCCTCCCCAGAAGTCTGCAAATTTATAGGGAACACCTGCCCTGCAATTGGAGGGAAAAGGCTGCAGGTGCAGCTCATGTATTGTTGCAATACCTCCTTCCCTCCCTCCCCACTCAGGTGCAGCCTATCCCTTACAAACAGATTTTTATTATCCCAGGTACTGCCCTAGCCACCCACAACCCCATATCCTTAGTTTGACACCATTCTACCCACCATGTGTTCAACTGCTCAATCCTCTCCTTTCTCACTGTGCTTGCGCAGGGTACTGGGAGCAGTTTGGATCATGCCACAGACTCCCCAGTCTCCTCATACAACCTTTCCGCTACCTCAATACTCTTCTTTGTTACCTCCACCATTTCCCCAACTAGGTCATTTGTCCCTACATGTACCGCAATATGTAGTTTCCTCCTACCTCTCCTCACTCTTAGGAATGCCTGTCCTGCATTGTCTGCCTTTAATCCTGTATGGACTCCACCCATATCTGACTGTGCCTCCCACTTGCTGCCCCATCTGATTCCCTTGAGTATGGAGTCCCCAACTGTAGCATCTCCTCCTCCTTCCTTGTGCTCATTGCCACCTCCCTACCCAGGTTCTCATGTCTGGGGCCACTCAAGATGGTGCTTTTACAGTGTGTTCCAGTGTCTTCCCCCTGCCCTTCTCAATTGAGATTCCTCCCCCTCCTCCTGTTTGACTGACAACCTTCCACTTCCTCCTCACCTCTATGAGTATTATCCCTCCCCTTGCTATGCCATACTCAGTCTCTCCACTAGTAATGCCCCCTTTTCCCTTCTCTTTGTGAGTACTATCCCTTGTGCAATCTCCTCCTGCATCCTCTTTCTCATGTGTTGCTAGTACAGCAAACATGTTCCCTCCTCCTTTTGCCTTATTGTGTGTTTCCTCCTCCCTCCTGCCTACTGCTGCTCCTCTTTTTCTAGGTCCTACTAGAGTCCACCCTTCATCAATGTGCTTCTTGTCTACTATGCCTCCTCCCCGACCTCTCCCTTGCCGCACTGTTCCTTTTGTGTGGTGCCCTCCAATACTCTCAGATGTCAGCCCCTCCTACCGGCACAATCATCCCCTCCTACCTCAACTTTACAACTCCCTGCCAAGCCACTGAACCTCTTCCTCAAGCCTCCTTAGCCTGTGGCATATTGGACACCCTCCCAGCCTCCAGATTATGTTCATCGGCATTGCTGCCCCACAACTATTGTACCCTACAATCCTACTCATGGTACACACTACCTATACAGCCTCTCCATACCACTCTCCCTAAAGCAAGTAGAATTAACTAATCCTAGCCCAGCATCTAACAGAAATTGTTATCATAAATGCCCTTGCATGCAGCATAAGACAGTCAACTACAATACTGACTGGAAACCACAATCCTACTCATAAGGACTATAGATCTACTCACACATTTTGTATATTTATATGTCCTAAGATTTAGCTCATATGGCTGTTCCTTGTTTTCTCCTCCTTCCTGGCCTGTTCTGAGGGCTCAGATCAGTTTGAAGCTCTCCAAGCTCCTCCCTCACAGCCTTCAAACCCAACCCCCAGTGGTATTTCAGTATTTAAGAAAGGCTGGTGGAAGGGGTGGGTGGGAGGGCTTTTACAGTCACTCCAGCCACAGAAGTCTTTAAGCTAAATTCTACTTTAAGCTAAATTAAAAAGAAAATAAAACAATATCAAAACTTACAAAAATCCTCTATACATTAAATCTCTCAACAGCAAGTAGAATTAACTAATCCTTCTGCCCTGTAGTTTAAAAACAATAGAAAAACTTACAAAAATCTTTCTCCACAGCCAGCAAGCTGACTTACAGATATATTCTATATATATATATATATATATATATATATATATATATATATATATATATATATATATATATAATGTATTGATTTTATTTATTGAAATGTTTCACCAGGAGGCTCACTGAATAACAAGTTGCTCATCTTGTGGTTCAACCTGCAGGGAGGGTGTTATATAAGGAAAAGAAAACAGAGATTATACAATTAATGGATGGAAGAACAGTTACAAATGATGTAGGAACAAGAAGACAAGAATATAAATGTAATGGCATGATACAGACAATACAGCTTGTAAAATTATACAACAGTAGGGGTCTTTAGAATACAGTACAGTAGAAAATGCAAAACAATAATGTGACAGGATAATTTTAGTGCAATGATGCACGGAGCAGGCTCAAGGTAATTCACAAGTGCTGTAGGAGGGAAGAAGGGGAGTAGCTAATAACAACTGAGGAGGAAAAGAGGAAGGGCAGGAAGAAGTGGAAAGCAGGGGAGTGAGAGAGGAGTGGAAGGCAGCCAATATCAGTTACCTCTTCAGGCTGATGAGGAAACCCTGCAAGGAGAGCTGAGGGGCAGGAGGAGGAAGGAAAGGAAGGCAGCCAAGCCCTGGTTCCTCTTCAAGATGCTGAGATCCCTGCAAGGGTGTTAGGAGTTGGTAGGCTGAAGCTAGGAATAATGTAATTAAGGAGGGTCAAAGCAGGAACAGCTTGAGAGGAAATTGTGGAGGCGATGTTAGGGAATAGGTGGAAGAGCATGTTTTATTTGGGGGATCCAGATTTTGGGGAAGTGATGGGTGAAACCAGTCTGGCCAATGAGGGGGGAATGGTGTGGGACCACCAGGGTGCATGTATCACTAGATCTGAAAGAATGGGAGGGTGGTGCAGGGGTGGAGAGAGAGGATGAGAGATAGGGAGGGAGTTCTCCAAGTGAGAATTTGGAGGTTAGTTTGGAGCAAGGGGAGATGCATCTGTGTGATAGTGGATAGAGAAAGCAAGGGCGTGATAGAGTTCACAGTGATGGGTGCAAGAGGGACAGTCAAGGGCAAAGCAGCAGAAGAGTTAAACAGAGTGTTAAGTTTGGTCAGGGAAGATTTGTGAGCAGTACCATAAACTATGTCACAGTAGTAAAAGATGGGGAGTATCATCTTCTGGACAAGTTCATGCCTCGCAGTTAGTGGGATACAACTACAATTCCTGTAAATGGCACCAAGCTTGTGGTGTAGTTTCTTCTAGATGGCATTGATTAGCATAGAGAAATTGAGGTGTTCATCTAGCCAAACCCCAGATATCTAAATGAGGAAGAGCCCTCAAGGGTTGTCCCATCGGGGTGTGGAAGGAAGGCAGCAAAGTGAGCCTAGAGAGTCACTGCCTGGTGCCAAGGTCATAGAGACTCTCTTCTTGGCATTGAAGGAGAGCTGGTGGGAGGCAAACCAGAGCTGAACTTGGTTGAAGTCATACTGTAAGATGATTTCTACAGCAGCAGGATTTTTCCAGAACTGTACAAGACAGTATCATTGGCCTACATATGGATGGACGAGGTAGAGTAGGCTGTGGGAAGATCATTAAGGAAGATGGCAAAAAGCAGGGAACCAATCACTGAGCCCTGAGGGACTCCAGTGTTGATGGGGAGTATAGGGGAGATAGAATAAAAGATTATTACCGACTGTGTACTACCGATGAGGTAGGACTTAAACCAGTTTGTGGTAGACAAGGCAAGGCCTGCTGCAGAGAGAGAGAGAGACAGTCAAGAAGCAAAGTATGGGAGATAGTGTTGAAAGCTTTGGCTTGATTGACAAAGATGGCTGAGGTGATCGGGCAATAATCCATCCCCATGAGGATCGAATCAGTAAGACTGAGGAGGGAGTTGGTTGTCGAGTGATTCTTCTGAAAACCAGATTGGAAAGGGATGAAGAAAGAGGAGTCAGTGAGGAAGGATGAAAGTTGGGAGAAAACCAGGTGTTCTTGGAGTTTAGCAAGGATATATATATTATAGTGGCACAGTCGCGCCACTATAGTTAGGGTTGAGTGGCCAGTTACATACTAAAGTCAAAAGTTTGGACATTAATAACTTTGGAATCGTTTAATGGATTTTCCTGAAATTTGGTAAACACGTTGGGGTGTACTAGATCTATTGATTTACTAAATTGCATTTTGGTTGGAGTGCCAGTCTTCGTGTACGAAAGTGCTGAAAAATGCAAAATTATCCATTTTTGGAGGCACCTTTTGGCATTCTAAATGTGATCCTGCATAGCTGTCATGTAGTGTTCCACTCTGCAAGATCACTCACTTAAAAGAGCCTTGGTGGCCAAACATGCTGCTTTTTGTTTGGTGAAAAAATATTAAGGCATTCAAAAGTTATGGCACTTTTAATTTCCCATTATAAGTCAAAGGGAAAATTTATATGTATATCTTGTGATCAAAGAATAGGGGCTCTGGCCATCACGTCCCACCTGGTGGTCAAAGAATTTGCAGCCAAGTGGTTCAAAAATCTTTGTTCCTGAGGAATTTCAAAAATTCTTTGACCGCGAGGTCCACCATCTTGTTTTCAGTTTTCTGATCGCATAAACACAAATATCTTGGCTCAGGGGTCACTTCTGAAGTAAAACTTCAATGGGTTTTACTCAGAGGACCCTGATGTATCAAGGCATGGCTTTGGTTCCATCCAAAATGGTCAAAAAATAGAGTTAAAGTTTTTTAAATCTTAATTTGTGGCTTGATAACGATCTTTGGTCGCGAGCTTGCAAATTCTTTGATCGTGAGATTCTTTGATCACGATCTTGCATCGTGAGAGAGGGACGAGATAGACCAATTTAAAAATCAATTTCCTCAGCCCAGGAGTGTCCTAAGAAGTGAACTGAGGGTGGGTTTTACTCAGGGGGTTCATTCTGTCGAACCATGGTGGTGGTTTACTGCAATTCCTTCAATTTTTGATTTATATTTTAATTCTTTGTTCATGAGTCTGCAAATTCTTTGATCACGGGCCTGCAAATTCTTGACCGTGATATTTTTGATCTCGATCGTGCATCATGAGTGAGGGACGAGATGGCCCAATTAAAAAATCTATTTTCTCAGCCCAGGGATGTCGTAGGAAGTCAAATGAAGGTGGATTTTAGTCAGGGAGCTTCGTTCTGTTGAACCATGGTGGTGGTTTACTGCAGTTCCTTCAATTTTTTTGGTTTATAAGGTTTTTAAATCTTTGTTTGTGAGCCTGCAAATTCTTGGATCATGACGGTGCAAATTCTTTGATCATTGAGATTGTTTGATTGTCATCTTTGATTGCGAGATAGGGACCAGATGGCCAGATTTGTTATAATTGGATAGGGAAATTTTAGTAATCTTTCATATTGAATATCTTAGGAAGAGTTTGGTATTTTGAGTTGATATTTGCAGGAAGAAAGGCAATATCCTACAGATGTGTATTTTGGTGATTTGCTCAAGAGTTATATGCCCGATTTCCAGGTAGTCTACTGTTCCTCTCCCCTACCTGAACTGGTAAAAATGAAAGTTCATTTCATTCTCTTCTCTGTGATCTACTGCCCCTGTCCACATTCAAACTGGACAATAATAAAATATTTTAATTACGAGTCTCTAGCAGTGTATTGTTTGTCCACTTGCCACCCTTCCATTGTACTGTGCTAGGCCACTCTGCATGTCAGTCCACGTGTCCCCAGTTGGTAAGTGATACAGTGTACCTGTCACCTGCATGAATAGCTGTTGAGTGAGTGCAGTACTATTGCTGGTGCTCTCAGAAATTAACTTATGAGTGTGTCTGTGCAGTAGCGGTAATAGTGCAGTCAGTTGGCGGTTGGTTGTGGAGGTGAGAGGTGTTTTATGTCACTTGATGACTGGGAATGGGTGGGGGTAGGTGAAGGGTGGGTTGGCATGTACTGATGTGTGTTTTGGTGGTTTACTCAAGAGTTACATGGCTTACTTCTTGGTAGTTTACTGTTCCCATCCCCCCATACTTGAACTGTGAAATATAAAAATTAATTTTACTGGCACTTCTGTGGTATTCTAGTGCCCCCCTGTCCACATTCAAACTGGACAATAATAAAACATTTCAAATCATGAGTCCCTGGTAGTCTATTGTTCCTCCACCTGCCACCACTCCAGTGTGCTGGTAGGCCACCCTGCACCTCAGTCCACATGTCCCAGGTTGGTAAGTGGTGCAAGTGTACCTGTCACCTCCATGGGCAGCTGCTGACTGAGTGCAGTATTAGCTACTACTGTAGGCGCCTCAGAAATTTACTTTTGAGTGTGTCTGTGCTGTAGTGGTAATACTGCACTTATACTGCCCCCCTTGTCCACATTTGAACTGGACAATAATAAATTATTTTTGAATTATGAGTCCCTAGTAGTGTATTGTTTGTGCACCTGCCACCCTTTCAGTGCACTGTGCTGAACTGGTAAAAATGAAAGTTCATTTTATTCTCACTTCTCTGGTTGTCTACTGCTCCCCTGTTCACGTTAGAACTGGACAATAATAAAATATTTTGAAGTATGAGTCCCTAGTAGTGTATTGTTCTTCCACCTGCCACCCTTCCAGTGTACTGTGCTAGGTCACCCTGCATGTCAGTCCATGTGTACCCAGTTGGTAAGTGATACAGTGTACCTGTCACCTCCATGGTCAGCTGCTGACTGAGTGCAGTATTTGTACTAATGTAGGTGCTCTCAGAAATTTACTTTTCAGTGTGTCTGTGCTGTAGTGGTAATACTGCACTTATACTGCCCCCCTTGTCCACATTTGAACTGGACAATAATAAAATATTTTGAATTATAAGTCCCTAGAAGTGTATTGTTCATGCACCTGCCATCTTTTCAGTGCACTGTGCTGAACTGGTAAAAATGAAAGTTCATTTTATTCTCACTTCTCTGGTAGTCTACTACCCCCCTTTCCACATTCGAACTGGACAATAATAAAATACATTTTTTTTCCATTAACAATTTATTTATTTTAAGCAGAGATTAATCCAAAGAGAACAAATGAAAAATAAACATACATACAGATTATAAGGTTCTCGTTACAGACAAGGTGAATGTTACTCTGCCAAAACTCCCCTCCAAAACACCTACAAAACAAAAAACAATACTCCCAGAAACATCCCACCCCTCCCCCCCATCTTTAACTTTATACTCCGTCCGAGGCACTAGGAAATAAAGTATAACCAAAATAAAGAAAAAGAAACCGGGTGAGATCAACATTAGCCTAGATAACAAGCATAAAACAAGGACCAAATCCTGTCAAAAGGGCAATTGATTATGCAGGGTAGCTATCATTCTTTCAGTTCTCAAAAAGCCAAAGCTCTGCCAGCCATTCGGAATAAGAAGATGCATCTTATCCTTCCAATAGCGAAGGACCAACTTTTTGACTATAACAGAAATCAAGGCCATATAATATTTCCTATTCCTGATCGGAAAGCCGTCATTTCTCCCAACAGACAGACTTCAGGCCAAACATCTCATCCAGACCTAATAGGGGATCTAATTTATTTTAATCTCCTGCCATAGTGGGCGACTTTGGGACATTCCCAAAAAATATGTAAAGGTTCCCAGCATCACCCAGACATCTAAAGCATTTGGGATCCCTTAGCAGCTCCAAATCCTTTAGCTTCTGGGGAATAATAAATATTGTGCAATACCTTAAATTGTATGTGCCTCAATTGATCATGTTGAATATACTTGTGGCATGCATGCCATATATCCCGACCAGTCTAGCACAATATTAGGGAATACATCAGCCCAATAAGAACATGGGGCAAAGTTTACTGGGTATGCCCAATGAAATAAGACAGAATAAATCTTTGGAGATCGTATGAGGTTCCTATCAGTGGCGTATATTAGTCAAGAACAAGATCTGGGAAGACTGCTCAACCTTCCCTCCAAATTTCTGAAGCAATACATGCCTAAGCTGATAGACCTTGAAAATATCCTTAGAGGTTAAATTAAGTCTATTTATCATTGTGAGAGCCGGAATTAAATCACCTTCCACACTAAAAAAATCCCTAAGGGAGCAGTCCTCCGGTATTTTCAACCACCCTGATTTGATGGTATTATTATCGATCAAAAACCATGGGTTCCCCCATACCGGTTGTTCCCAATCTTTGACATGCTTGTACTTGAGGAACCCACAAAGCTGATTATGGGCTCTCACTGCCAGCCCTATGGGGATCTTTCAACACGGAGGAAGTGTTTTGGGTGCCAGATAAAAAGGGCTACAGGATTGATAGCACATTTCTTAATAAGAGCCATCTCAAGTTTGACCCACAGAGAACATAATCCGATGTGGACAGGAATCCTCACCTAAAGCCCACCTTCCATACTTACTCAATTGGGCCGACCAGAAATAGAGACCAAAATGGGGTAGTCTTAGTCCACCAACAGTTTTAGGGGCCACTAGTTTATGGTAGGCCATTCTGGACTTTTATGATTCCAAACAAAATCAGCAATCATGACGTGGAGTTTTTAAACCATGACGTGGGAAGGAAAATATCCAACCTACTCAACGGTAAAAGAGTCTCGGAATATGTTCATTTTAATTATATTTATCCTCCCCAAAGAGATAACGGGAGTTTAACCCACCTCTTAGGTCTAGGTCAATAGTATGAACCAGGGAGTCTAAATTTAACTGGCGCATACGAATAGAACTCCTTGTCAAAAGAAGACCCAAATATTTAAGACATTCAGGACTCCATTCCAACCCTAATTCCGTTATTTCCCGTTTGAATATCCTGTTATTAAGGGGAAAAACCACCATTTTGTCCTGATTAAGCTTATAATTTGCTACCGAACTAAAATGGTTAATTAGTTTTAACAGACTAGGAATAGATCTAGCCGGCCTCAAAACGTATACCAGAAGGTCATCTGCATATGCAGTGACTTTGATTGGTAGTCCCAATATCTTAATCCCCCTATCTCATTAGCCTGAACAATTTTTCCTGATCATGACTCCAAATATAAATTAAATAACAAGGGGATAAAGGACATCCTGCCTTGTACCAACATAAGCTGAAACAGAGAGAGATAGCTCCATTACAAGTGACCTGGGATGGACTGAGATAGGTGCATAAGCCAATCCACAATATCAGAAACAAAAACCGTGAATAGGCTCAAACACCAATGCAACCCTATCAAGGCCTTCGGTCAGGAAGAAAACCGCTGATTGATCCTCGGGCTGAGAAGACGTAATAATGTCCAGAAAAGATGGGCAGTCTGCCTTATGAACCCCACCTGCTCACTAACTATTAATTAGGTAATATTCTGTGTCAGATCCACTAGTAGTTTGGCTAGTATTTTAAATCACAATTCAACAAAGAAATAGGCCTATAACTAGCGGATCCGTGGCAGGTCTATTGGGTTTAAAATTAAGACTATAAGCGCCTCAGAAAGTAATCCATCTGTCTCTGTCCAGAGAGAATGTATCGAAATAACCTGAGAAGGGAAGGAGCTAGCTGGGAAGAAAACTTCTTATAAAAATTGGACGAGAACCCGTCAGGACCCAGTGTTTTATCTGAGGATAACTTCCTAATAGCAAGTTCTATTTCATCTTGGGTTATATCAGCAATGAGAAAATTCCTGTCTGCTTCATCCAATACAGGAAGGTCGAGCCCTTCCAGAAAGGACAAAATCATAAGGTTGGTAGGTGGGGTCTCCATCTTTTTATATAAATTCGCGAAATATTGACAGAAAATCTGAGCCATTTCATCCGGAGCAGTCTTGACACAACCCTCCTCTTTAGATAGTATCCCTTCAATCAAACGAGAGGACTCGAATTGTGTAATGCGCCTAGCCAATAATTTCCCGGACTTTTCCCCCAGGTCAACATAGTTGGCTCTAGTTTTGATTAATGCTATCTCTGCCTGTTCCCCCAATAACCTAAGATAGGCATCCTTCACCTTAATTAATTCCTCAATGTCCTCGTCCCGTGCATAAGTTGAAATGTTAGATTCCAATGCTTTAATACGTGCTAATAACTTGGTCATTGTATTTTCCTTCTCCTTTTTCCTTCTAACCGCTATAGCAATTAGGACCCCCCTTAAATAGGCCTTGAGTGCTCCCCAAAAAATATCTGGACGGACCTTGTCGTCCAGATTATTAAATAAATTTGTCAATCTGTTCGGATATAAATTTAGTCAATTTAGGTATCCTTAGAATCTGATTATTTACTTTCCACCTATTCCCTTTCTTTATAAGGGATGGAAAGGAGATAGTTGCAGCTACTGCTGAATGATCGGAAATAGGACCGGGTATAATATTCGAACCCAGCACTCCACCAAGAAGAGACCAGGAAAGAAATATGTAATCTAACCGAGATGAGGTCCCATGAACGGAGGAAGTGAAAGTGTACTCCCTAGATTCCGGGTGGAGAACCCTCCAAATATCAGCCAATCCCAACTGATCGAGCAAATCTTTCATTGCTCGGGAGGCCGAAGTGTAATATACATGTGGCCTAGCAGATCTATCCATCAAGGGATCCAGAATTAAATTGAAGTCTCCACCCAGAACCATCGGAGACGGTTAAAGGCAAAAGAGCCTTTAATAGGTCCACAAAAAAGTCCTGAGTATCCACGTTGGGGCCATATACCGAACCCAACAGGATTTCAGTATTTTGCAACTTCCCTTTTACTAATACATATCTGCCTTCATGATCTTGGACCACTTGTATAGGGCTGAACGGGATTGACCTATGTATTAATAACATAACCCCTCAGCTCTGTGTGTTGCCCTGAGATGCAAAGACCTCACCAATTTGTAACCTCCTCATGGCACCCGCCTCCAACTGCATTAGGTGTGTTTCTTGCAGAAACACAATTTTAGCTTTAACGGCTTCTATATGTTTCAATATCTTATACTGCTTCTCCTTAAGCCGTGCCCCCTTGACATTCCAAGTCAGAAAATTGGCAAATATATCAGTCCCCATTCGAACCTATAAAACCGAACTAGAACGGAAATTCCTTGTTGCCTTGAGAACGGAAAAGCTAATATGACCAAACCCCTGGTATTCAAGTGCCCATAGTGCCTCAAAAATAAAAATAAAAATCCCCCCCATAAACCCTCAAATAACATAGTCCTATATAACAATTCCCCAAAAAAATCATAAAATCCACCCACCCCCAGCCCCCAAACAATTCACATTTTCATGGTCCATGATCACAGGACACACAACTCATCCCCTATATCCCACCC
The DNA here is from genome assembly GCA_016271365.2 of Neoceratodus forsteri. NCBI lineage: Eukaryota > Metazoa > Chordata > Ceratodontiformes > Ceratodontidae > Neoceratodus > Neoceratodus forsteri. Next base: position 523,236,630 of record CM057455.1, read on the forward strand.
CACCACTCCCGACCCGATGTAAATAACCAGCCCCTAACATTGAGGGAACAGCTACAATATATCAATACAAACAGATTGGCTTTACCCGCACCAACCCCAAATTTCAAAACTTGAACATTCCCCCTCAACCCCATACATGTATTAATAAACAAGAGAAAAGGTCGGGGGAGCAGTTATTTAAACGCTGAACGTTAGCCCTACAGCCTAAACAATGTTATAGCATAACAGCATATGTGATCAGCAACAAAACACATGTCCTATAAGAAAAAGACCCCCAAGAAAACAACCTTCATTATAAATATCCAGAACTGATTAAATAAGAGACAGTTTGTTTTCCCAGAAAAATTGTAATATGCAGCACACTGGCACTCCCTCATAACCAGTACCTTCCTTAAATGAAAGACCCCAATGTTCCAACCTAAAAAATAAAGATTAGAGGGTCAAAACCTAATCCAGAGACAGCCAGCCTGAGTAAAGTTGAAGTGCATTGTCATCCACCCTGCAGTGCCATAAAAGGGCATAACGAGAAACATCAGGGCAGGTAACCCTCAAAAAACAATATTCCAGAAAACATATATGCATAAGAGGGTATATTACAATAGAAATTAAACATCTGGTCCCAAGAATAAAGTTCACAATCTCCTAGGAGTTGATCCCAGAAAGTCCTTCATCGCCTCTGTAAATTCAAGGAACCTTGAACAATGCAGGAAGGCGCTTGCAATGCCTCAGTCACCAGGTCCAGGGATTCAAATGATTTCCATTTGTCACGAATATTGACCTGAAGTTTCTTGAGGGTAGATCATTGAAACTTAATCTCAGCAGCTATCAATTTCTTGACCAGAGGATGAAAGGCTGATCTTTTCTGCCTCACAGAAAATGGTAAATCCTGCACCACTCTGAATTTAACCCCTTCCCAATACAGCTCCTTGTTATCTCTGGCCTTGGCCATGAAAAGCTGACGTTCCTGATAATTCAGGAATCGAACTATAAAAGTTCTAGGTGGCCTGTTGGGGGGGGAGGAGTGCGTAGGGCTCGATGCGCCCTTTCAATAACATAAGACGGACCAAATGGTGTGGGCCCAGCCACTTTTTCCACAAACTTCTGGGTAAATTTAACAGCGTCCGTGCCCTCAGCCTTTTCAGGTAGCCCAATGACTACCACGTTGTTACGGCGGCTTCTGCCTTCCAAGTCCTCGATCTTTAACTCCAGTTTGTTAACTTTACAATTTAACATAACCAGCTCCGAATCCATCTTCTCCCTGCACCCTTCCAATGATTTAATTCGAACTGCATTATCAGTGGCCTTGCGGTTTAAATCCTCGAGTGCAGATGTAAGGCTTTTAATCTCGTTAGTTATATCCTTCACTATACCTTGAAATGGGTGAAATTCCTCCAAGGAACCTGGCCAAAGTAAGAGGTTCCTCCATCAGGCAAGACTCCCCGGGGCTCTGGGCTGACTGCAAAGCCGAGGCCTTTGACTTCTTGGCGGCCTTTTCAGGAGTCGCCGGGGGCGTATGTTTGGGAGGCATTTTTTCTCCTTTCTGCCTCCATAAAACTAATCCCTCGATGATTTTGCACTGTTATAGTGCAGGAAAAACGTTCCGGTGATTCTGGCTGGGGAAAAATAAAGTAAATCGCGATCGGGAGAGCGGAGCTCGCGGAGAACACAGCTGCTACGCGCTCTGCATCACGTGACTCCAATAATAAAATATTTTGAAGTATGAGTCCCTGGTAGTGTATTGTTCGTCCACCTGCCACCCTTCCAGTGTACTGTGCTAGGCCACCCTGCATGTCAGTCCACATGTCCCCAGTTGTAAAGTGATACAGTGTACCTGTCACCTCCATGGCCAGCTGCTGAGTGATTGCAGTATAAGTACTACTGCTGGCGCTGTCAGAAATTAACTTATGAGTGTGTCTGTGCAGTAGGGGTAATAGTGCAGTCAGTTGGCGGTTGGTTGTGGAGGTGGGAGGTGTTTGTGTCACTTGATGACTGGGAATGGGTGGGGTAGGTGGAGGGTGGGTTGGCATGTACTGATGTGTGTTTTGGTGGTTTACTCCAAGAGTTACATGGCTTATTTCTTGGTAGTCTACTGTTCCCATCCCCAGTACTTGAACTGTGAAATTTCAAAATTAATTTTATTGGCACTTTGTGGTACTCTAGTGCTCCACCATGTCCATGTTTGAACTGGACAATAATAAAACATTTCAAATCACAAGTCCCTGGTAGTCTATTGTTCCTACACCTGCCACCCCTCCAGTGTGCTGTGGCAGGCCGCCTGCACCTCAGTCCATGTGTCCTGAGTTGGTAAGTAGGACAGTGTATCTGTCACCTCCGTGGGCAGCTGCTGACGGAGTCCAGTATTAGTACAACTGCAGGCGCTCTCAGAAATTAAGTTTTGAGTGTGTCTGTGCTGTAGTGGTAATACTGCACTTGTTGGCAGTTGGTTGTGGAGGTGACAGGTGGGTTGAGCTAGTTACTGACTGGGGATGGGTGGGAGGAGGTGGAGGGTGGGTTGGCATGTTGGGGTGTGGGAAACAGTAAAATAGCAGGGACTGTGTGCTAACCCACCCTGCATGTGTCTCCACCTGTCACCATTTGGCACTGGGATGGTGTACCTGTCACGTCCATGGCCAGTTGCTGACTGAGTGCAGTACTAGTGTTACTGGAGGCATGCTCAGAAAGTAACTTTTGAGAGTATCTGTGCAGTAGTGCTAATACTGTACTTAGTTGTCAGTTGGTTTTGGATGTGAGAGGTTGGGACTTTGCAGTTATCTGAGATCTGTGGCATGAGACACTTACTTAGGTGTCTGTGCCATCTGTCCCCTCTGCCACCCCTTGCTGACCATCTGTAGCAGGTAGTGTTGTACTGTTCTGCTTAGTCTGCATTCTGAGTGCTATGCAGTAACTGTGCCATAGAAAACATTGTGATCAATATTAGAAGCACATAACAGTAACTACATGAAAATTAAACTCAGGAGACAGAATTAGTTTAACAATTAGTTTATTATTTAAATAGCATTATATATATATATATATTTATTTATACAACATATGTTTTGACATAAATACCAGGATAAAAAGTAATATCTCTTCCAGGTCGTGGAGATATCAGTGATATCTTCACATGTGAAGATATCACTGTTATCTTCACATTCCTATACATCACCGTAATGAAAGTGAAAGATTTTCTGTTCAGCATGCTACAAATGAACGCTCCTCTGTTGTGACTATCACTCCACACCTGCAACCTTCCCTACTACCATGACTCTCATCTTTCATTACTGCGTAAGAAATAGTCAGTAAAAAAAAACTTATCTGGTTGATGCTGACATATTCTCCTGGTGTTAGTCGGAAGCAGTTTCAGTTTTCCTACTGTACGTTTGTAGCGTGACCAAGCGCTTTGTATACTGTAAAATTAGAAAGTCCCCAAGATTTAAAGTAAGCCACTCTGCCTGAGAAAACTTTAAGAACTGTTTTTTTTCCATTGCTTTTCCGATGCTTGTTTGAAATAAGCTGACAAGAGCAGAAAGAGGTCGGAGAGAGAGAATCTGTAACTTTAGGAAAGTGAACGCAAGTCTGAGCGAGCATTGCTATAGCAACACTCGTTGACTCTTGCGTGCGTTTTTCTGAAGTTGCAGATTCTCTCTCCCTCTTTTCTCTTTCTACTGTTGCCACCTTATTTCGAACACACATTAGAAAACTAAGGAAAAAAGTGGGGGGAAAAGCCACAGTTTTTAAACTTTTGACAGGCACAGTGCCTTGTTTTAAATCTCAGCTACTTCCTTATTTTACATCATACAAAGCGCTCAGCCATGCTACAAATGGACAACAGTAACATTGAAACTGCTTCTTGCCTAAAACTAGGAGAAAATAGCAGGATCAACCAGATAATGGTTTAAATAAGTATTTATTTAGCAATTACAGCAGAATCAACCAAATAGTGATTTTTAAGCATGTATTTCTTACGAATTATAATATTATCAAGCATTTGTCAGACTACTGGGGAAGGGATGCAGTCATGGAGCTGCCTGCTGTACTGATGGGGGATTACATTTTTTTAAATACATTGTTTTACCATCTATTAAAGTATCAACCAAATGTCAGAATTACATGAGGGGTGAGTGCAGGCCATGCATCTCCCTGGCAAATCTAATATATAGGGAGTGTACCTGCTTGGTAAATCAAATATGTAGGTATTTTGTTAAGTGGGGGATTTAGGGATTGTCTCTGATGGTCAAAACATATGTTGTATAAACAGAACATGACATGGCCTGAGTGAAGATATCATATTTATCTTCACTCCAGGCCAATGACATCAAGATATCTCACTCGTGGCTTCGCCACTCATGAGATATCATGATATCATTGGCCTCTCATGAAGATAAATATGATATCTTCACTCAGGCCATGTCATATCTCCTATACACACACACACACACAGATATATATATATATATATATATATATATATATATATATATGTGTATATATATATATATATATATATACATATAGTCCAAATTGATTGGTTGCTCTTGGGATGGGCAAAAAAAGGTTTGTTAATTATTTCTGTTATTGTTTCTCAGGATGTATTTTATTTGTTGCCATTTGCCTGAGCTGAGATACAGTCTTTGCTTTCTGTTCATACTGTTTTGTTGGCACTGTATGTTAAGAAGTATGAATTAAAAATATTTGAATAGTAGTTTGTATGGGAGTTTATGGTAGAGAATATTTTCTTGACAAATGCTATTTTTTCAACATTTTTTGCTGAGTTATATTAGTTATGTGTGTGCTAACATATATTAGTCTGACTTAGCAGTTCTAGTTTTACAAAAAACGGATAGTAATAAAATAGAGAATAATGGATAGGGAAGGTTTTGATATGAGAATTTAGAATAAACACCTGAGTTGTGGGATGCTACGCTTTGCCCTTGGGGTTTATCAAAGTATCCCACAACTAGGGTGTGCATTTAATTCTCATATCAAACACCCTCTACTTCTTTAATTTTTATAATAACAGAGCAGCAATTTTGTCCAGCAGTTTCTGAGACTGTTTGGTCCCTCCCATATACATAATGTTGGCAAATGAGGCAGCAGCATACTTTGACTCTCATGGCTCATGAATGTCATAACAACCAGCTGGTTGCTATGGAAAATATCAACCTGTCAGTATATTGAGGAAATTGCTGACCAGTTATTATTAATAATTAGAGATAGCTTTTGAAGAATTAAGTGGTGATATTGTACAACTGGCTAGAATAATGACATTTACTAACTGAGTTATTTTTTATGGTATTTAATATTTCAGTACATGTTCACTTGATAAAGTAAGAAACGTTATGTGTTGGGCATGCTAGCATTATTACATTTTCCTACAATTTCACTACATCTGTAGATTACTGCAGTGGTGTAAGAGTTTCTGCAAATGGTTAACATCTGAGGAATAACGTTTAGTCAAAAATTTACACTTACATAATGAAGATCAATATTAGGCTATTGTTCTATTTTGTGTCAGTTACATGCGTGGTTATTTTTAATGTCTGATTTAAGTACCATTGTATCAGATTAGTGCTATGTCAATATTTGTTGGCACTACTTATGTTAAAATAGTTATTTATTGTGTTAGATGTTGTAATGTTAACCAGTTAGAAAGAAATTACAGTATCATAGACGTGTGCCACATTTTTTTCACTTTAGTGTGTGGCGATGGTAGTCATGTCAATTTTGTTGGTAAAACTGATAATAAATGAGTTTTTAGAAGAATTATTTATTTGTTGAACTGGAAAAAAATTAATCATCCGACCTCCAAATATATGGACAATCCTGTTACAGCAAGAGCAGACCAATTGTTTGCATTGTATAGCAGAACTATACAATCATTGTATGTAATAATTACTTATGATGTGTATACTTTTGCAGAGATGTATAGAGATTAATTATACTGTGGCAATAGGCCAGAGAACCACATGTATAGATCTCTTTTATGAGGTATTATTTATGTAAATAGTAGCACTTAATGTAATGCAATACCATTAAGTGCACAGAAATATTTTATTTGGAACAGTGGTCAGGAAACAAAAAAAGATGCAAATTTCTAACTCTATTGAAGTTATGTACATTCATATTGAATCTCAGTATTATATACATATAGTCTGAGTCGCATTAATTTTCAATAATTTGTCATATCCAGTGCTGAAAGTCATAGACTTGTGAGAGATAATGACATATTCAGTGTTCAGAGTGCAATAACAGTGATAGCACATTCTATCACATTGTTTTCAACAATTTAAGCATACTAGTAGAGATGACAATGTGGTGTAGGCAGTGCTACTATCAATGTGGGTGTTTTAGCTACATTTATCAATACATAACTTACTAACTGATGTTGAGTAATATCCAATGCCCTCGAGTCTGCTTGGATTTGGTGGAAGTCAAATTAGTAAGTATCATAGTAAAGGTCAGTAATGTAGACAACAACAGGAAAAGGAGTCTGAAATTTACCTGATGTGTGCTGTTGAAACAAGTAGTATTCTCAACTAAATATGTTGAGAAAAGTTGTTGTATCTCTGATAAGTGTTTAAATAGGTGAATTAATTTGTCATTGCCATGTAAGATAGTACTGTGATACAAGTGAGCACACAGTAATATGTGCTATGGTATGTGAAGTTAAGTAAGACATCTGCAAAAGATATGACTGATCATTATTGATTACAGTTCAATACCCTCAAGTCTACTTGAACAGTAATAATGCAGTTTTTTGTTGTTAGTATATCTAAGTTGCAAATGTTGAATATCACAATAGAATGATTTTGATATTCAGTTGTGATTAATGATGAAAACAGTCTTGTTTTGCATCCGAATTATGAGGGTAGCAGATTGATACACAGGGATTTGAGTGCCATAGGTAGCTGCATTGCTGTACTGTTGTGTTATGTTTGTTCAATGGCAGAGAAATGTGGTAAATCAGCATGGGCTGTGGTGATTTTGTGCAATAAGTAGAACACATTGGTTACCATGGGTGTCATCAGACACTAGTAGTGTACAATGAAGTTTGTAACGTAAATGTGTATGTGCATTGGTGGTTGAGAAAAAAAAAACATATGTGTGGGATATGCAGATGCAATGTTATTTTGCAGAGATACTGGTTTAGTGATATGCTGTGATTAGATACCATCACTATTCCATACGTTGTGCAGCATTGGTGCAGTGGAGTATTATGACATATGCATCCTTTAGATTTCTTGGGAGCTTTTCCCTTAGGGTGCATACTGTATCATTACACTTTACCCATCCCTTTCTGAATCTTCACCACCTGACATAGTGTCCAGAGTGAATGGATAGGCTATGATGGAAGATTATTGCATGGGTGTCAAATTGAGTACCTGAGAACGTAGTTCTTCCAGCAGTGAAGTGTGAAATTGGTGTTGTGACTTTTATGCCTTGAGAGTTAAAGCACTGCAGTACAATAATAATATATGAGCTTGATTATGTAACTCTCAGAGAGCATACACAAGACCGACCACTTCTACAACAGAACCAACCAGTTTCTGCATTAGCAAATAACTTGCGGAATTTCACAGTTGTCTGTTCAGGTACATAGAGAGCTACAGCATATACTGCGCTGTTTGTGATTTTTTGTGTCCACATGATAAACATGTGCACTTGGACACATAGTCAATGTTGAAGTGTTGACACAGATCTATGCCATCATCTGCTAAACTGTTTATTATTCCAATCATGAACTCTGTGACATCTTGTTGTGCATTGTTTTTTTTTTGAAATTCAACATCTTTATTGATATTATGTCTTAGCACAGAGTATATAACCAGGGCAAATGTACCGCACATTAATAACAACCAAACTGGCTTAAAGGTGACATGACACCAGAATGTCATTGGATCCAATATAACCCAATAAAATAAATTAAAATTTAAATGCCCTCCCTCCCTCCTCCCCCCCAATACCCTCCCACCCCTCCCCTCGAGTGTGCCTTATTACAAACATCAAGACCAACTGATACAAGTGGAAAATAATAATCCAGCAAAGACAAGTATCAAAAGGAAGCTAAAACAAGTAAAACAGTCAGAGCATGTGTTACATAAATCTACTTCAAATATAAAGCATACAATTTACCCATTTCTGATTAAAAAGCTATACAATTCTGAGGACTTGCTATTAACCTTTCAGTGTTAAAACAAAGAGACATTTCTTTCAGCCATTCAGCATATGATATGGACATTTGGTCCATCCAGTGCTTGAGAACCAGTCTTTTGACTGCTGTGGAAATTGGACCATGTGAAATCTACGCTGTTGAACTCTAATATTGGAGAACACCCCTAGAATACATATTTCCATGGTAAACAAATCACCCAATCCCAGAAGGGGATCTAGATTAGCTTGGATTGTATTCCATAAAGGATCCACCTTATCACAATGCCAGAAAATGTGTATCAGGTTCCCTTCAGCCGCGCCACACCGTGTATAGTTAGCCAGAGGTAATCTACCTAGTTTGGCCAATTTAACCAGTGTATAGTATAGATTATTTAAGATATGGCACTGTATGAGTCTGTGCCTATCTTGAGTAAGATATCTATGCATGTCCACCCAAATCTGACTCCAAATCAAGGAGGAGTCTGGCAGAAGAGAAGGCCAGATTTTAGAACCTGTAAGGGCGTTAGGGTATTTAATATCCAGTAAAAAGGAATAAATCCTGGAGATTCCATGGGCCTTATTTGCAGATTCCTGAATCTGCTCTAAAAAAGGCCTGACCTGAGACAACATGAATGTGGTCCCAAAAAGGGAGACCATAAGATGCCTTGACTGAAATACCTTAAAAATCTGTTTCTGAGGAATATTCAGTTTGGCTATTATGTCAGTTGAGGAGAGGAGGGAATCCTGAGAAAAGAGAGCTTTCACAAAAATATCTTGTAACTGAGGAAGCTAGTCTTCTGAAAGTGGAGAACCTCCTATTTTGATGTTAGGGTTTAAAGTGAGGGGTTGAGCCATATCCTTTTTGGATGAGATGTTAAAAAAGTTCCAACTCTGGGTCAAAACCTTAATAGCAATCCCCACCATCGAATTTTGTATGGAGGGGGGTAATGCTGAAAAAGCATAATAAAAAACTCTGGGTGAATTAAGAGTATGCATATCCAGGAGCCTCTTCTCCAACTGTAGCCAGATGGGAGAATGTTCACCGGGTATGGGCTCAAACCATCTCCCCATTTTGGACAGATGACTCGCCCAATAGTAAAAAATAACACTGAGGAGGCGGAGTCCACCTCTCTCCTTTGGTAAATTGAGTTTAAGGAAGACCCGTCTAGGGTGTTTAGCCTGCCAGATAAATTTAGAAAGAGCAAAATGGAGCTGTTGGAAGTAAGAAAAAGGGAACCAGATATTCAATAAATTTAAAGGGTAGAAGAGACGGGGTAGAACATTCATTTTTATAATACTAATACGACCCCATAATGACAAAGGGAGTTTGACCCATCTTTGGAGATCTTGCTGGATATTCAGCACCAAATCATCCAGATTGAGCCTCCTGAGAACCTCTGGGTCTCTAGTGAGATGAATGCCTAGATATTTGATTGAGGAAGAGGACCATTTCATACCGAAATGAGAGAAGTTACCTTAGTGCGTGAGAACATTTAATGGAAATATAACTGATTTGGATAGGTTTAACTTATAGTTAGCTACTTATCCAAACTGTTCAATAATTTGTAACGCATGTGTTAATGAGGTTTCTGGATTGGCCAAATGTAAAAGAATATCATCTGCATAGACTGAGAGGGTCAGAGATTGCTGGTATACTGAGCAACCTGTGACCTGAGATGAATTCTTAATACTAATTAAAAGGGGTTCCAAATATAAGTTAAACAAAAAGGAGACAGGAGGCAACCTTGCCTAGTGTCTGTAAATAGGAGGAATCAAGAGAAAAACCCCATAGCAGTAAATTCTAGCCGTGGGTGCCTTATACCATTCGAATCCATTGAATGAAGGTTTCCAGAAAACCCATATTTTGAGAGTAGGCCAAAGAAAATCCCAGTTTACCCTGTCAAAAGCTTTTTCTGCGTCTAATGAGACTAAAGCCATGGGGATCTGGGAGTCTTGGGCAACCTGGAAAATATGTGAGAGGGTTCTCAAGTGGTCAGCAGAAGATCTGCCTTGCACAAACCCCACCTGTTCAGGACTCAGCAAATGAGACCAAACCTGTTTAATGCTAAGAGATAGGATTTTAGTTAAGATTTTTATATCATAATTTAATAATGAAATCGGATGGTAACTGGCTGGCTCATTCTGGGGTTTGTCTGGTTTCAGGATCAGAACTATCATGGCTTCCAGCAGAGTGGGGTCTAGGGAATCTGAGGTGAACATATAATCAAAAAGTTTCAAGAGAAGAGGAGCTACCTCCTTACAAAAGACCTTGTAGAGGTTAGAAACCATCAGGACCTGGGATTTGTCAGAAGCTAGCCCTTGATTGCTTCCTCTACTTCAACCAGAGTAATGGAGAGGTCAGGATCATGCAGCTGCTGGGCCTGTAAGGAGGAGATTAAGGCCATCCAGAAAATGTTCAATATGAGAATGGAAGCTGTAGAGATACCCTTACTGTGTAGGTCCCTATAAAGGCTTCAAAACCTGGGAAATATCTTGAGGGAGGTTTAATAGAGCCATCTGGAGAATATAGTGCAGGAATTAGTCTTGAGATTTCTACTTCCCTCAGTCAAGGGCTAACATTCTACCTGGCTTCTCACCTTGGTCTAAATAACGAGATTTGATTTTAAGGATGGCATATTCTGCTTTTTCTCTTAGCAAATCGGCATATTCATTCCTAAGCTTCAATAGGGATTCCAGATCAGATTGGGAAGATGAAGAGGATAGGCTATTTTCAGCCATCCTTATTTGATTCAACAATGAAGTAACTTTAGCCTCTCTCTGTTTTTTCCTTTTGGAAGCTAGCTTGATGAATTCTCCCCTAATGTAACATTTAAAGGAACACCAGATAAGGTCCTCTCTACATGTGGAACCCATGTTGAAATCTATAAAGGAAGAGATTTGCGACTTAATGTGGGATATTATTCATTCCTCTTTTAGGAGTTGTGTGTTTAACTTCCATGTGGTGTCCTTCTGAAAGTTCGGATCGGGGGTTGTTGTGCATTGTTAACAAACATAGATTGTCCTGCATATTGACCAAGAGTTAGTCTTAGAGGAGTTAAGCTTTGTAAACTGGGTAACTTGTCTTGAGTACTTTATGACTCTCTTTAATGCCTCTGAGAGAGGTGTTGAAGGGCAACAGTTTAACACACTAGCAAACTCAGGGATGTGGAGAAGTGCTTGCATAGGTGCATTTGCATAGTTGTTGACTCCTGTACTGTTGTCAAATGTTGGCAGTTTGTTGACTCAATAAATTTTTTCACGGTGCAAGCAGTCTCTTAAGAGATTACTGCTTTGTGCAGTACTCAGGTGATAACTGTGAGTCTTACTATGCTGTCTTTTCAGTTTATGTCCTTCATCAATTGTGATTGCACTGACAGATGCATATTTGGGAATTGGTAGTAAAGGAGCATTTGATTGGTATAATGTTACGCAATCTGTTGTACTCAACTATACATTTTGTGTCAGCACATATTTTTCTTTCTGCCAGTTTCACTATTGTACTCCAGACAATTGTCTTACACAAGACAGTGCAACATAAGACATGCCATCACTGAATAGACCAGTGCCTATATCTATTATGGCACTATCAAGGATGAGGCCTTCTGACTTGTGTATGGAGACCACATAAGCAGCACACAATGGAAACTGTTTCCCTGTCACATATATGTCTTTCACAAGTTCAAACTTAACTGTGACTCTGTCTATTGGGTGAGGTATTTCACAGTTGTCAAATTTTACAACTACAAACTCCAGAGCTGTACCCTATACATTGTACAGGAACTCTTGGATATATCCCATGGTTCCATTTACGAGACCTCGATTGACATCAATATTTCTGCAGAGCATGACTCGTGCATTTCTACACAGTGGTAGCACAGCTTCCAGATCAGCTGTTCATGACACATCATTTGTGAGCTCTTTCAGATGATCTGCCATTCTCGATAACACTGTTCGTGATAGAGTAATGCCATCCATGGTATCTATGCATGGTAAAGTGACTATAGGCTTCTGTTCTCTCTTCATCATGATGTCATTGAACTCTGCACACTGTGTTAGCCTTGGGAATAGACATACAACATGTCCCTAGTTTTCTGAACATGTGCAAACATATCACAAGCATCCTGGATAGGAGTATTATTTATTATGATAATGCACTGTCTTAGAATCTCAACGTGGGTGGGTGTAAGTGCACCAATACCTGCTTCATCAAGTAATGCTTTGTAAGACATGTCACCTTGTTGCCTCATGTTCTGAGAGAGTTCAACATATGAGAAAAATTGCCACAGATTAACTCCACCAATGCATCCAATTGTTTTCTTTGCCTCTTCAATGGATAGACTACAGAAAACATGCTTACCATTTACAGGGGCTAGCTGAAGGAGATTTCCAAGAAAAAGGGTGTTCTTTCCACCAAATGGAACATTATCATTAGTTCTGAGTATCTCCTGTAGACGTAGATGGATGAATGTGAGTAGAACATTTGAGACCATGCTGATCTCATCAATTAGGAGCAAATGCATTTTGTCAAACATTGACTTGAGTTCATTGGCAACATCATATGACAATTTTCTGTAATCACTCTTTTCATGCTCGACTGGCAACATGATTAACCTATGGAGTGTGATATCACCAATGTTATAAGCTGCCAATCCTGTAGGAGCTGCAACAATAAAAGATGCTGGTGTACTGGTAAGGTCATGCACTCCTTTGCTTATGGCTTCGATCAAGAAACTTTTACTAGTCCCAGCAGCACCACTTACAAACATCCTGATTGGTGTTTGCTCTTCGCAAAGACACTGCTTTTCATAGTGCTGGATTGCATGTTTAACTGCGTGCATAATAGAGTGATTCACAACTCTTTGGTGTGAGTTTAACTTGTCGACAATGTTGGTGACTGACTCTGAGAAGAACATGCTTTATTGCATTGTGCCCTCAACCTCTGACATCAGCACAGCTGGGTCATTGGGAGGAAGAGGAGCACCAAGTGTGCCTTCTCCTTCAACATCAACCATTTCCTGTGATGTGACAGGTGTGTCATCATCTAGGACTTTCTTCATGTTATCTAACTGTTGTTTTTGCATTTCAAGTCTCTGAATGTATGTCTCAGAGACATGACTCTGGAAGGTATGATATGTTTGCATGAACTCTTGTTCATATGAATCAGACAATCCTTTTAATTCAGATTCTGATCTCCAAGGTTTGAATAGAAACAATAGAGCAAAGTAATAATGTTCTTTGTTTTCTGTTGTATTCAAGGTCAGTTTGCAGTGGTCAATTAGCCATGGTTTGCATTTTTTTACAAGTGAGCCATCAAAGCCAGTGACTTTATATTTCCCTTTTTCTGGGTCTGAAGGAACATCCCACTTGTAGTCATATCATTGAGCAACGTCAAAGAGACACAGATCATCCATAGCACTGTGCCACTGTGGATAGTAGTCATCAATTAAGTTGCTCTTAAGAATAGATGTGGATGTTGGTGTTGTGGCAGCCAACTCCTCAATGTCTTCATGGCTCTTGAGAACACAGTGCCTGTTCTGCTTGTGATTTACATTTAAGAAAAGTATGGACTCTGATTTGCCATATAGACAGACACCTGTGAGCCGGTCACTTGCTTCATAGGCTCTGCACTCACGGTGTGTTAGAGTCTTAAGCTCTAGTGACCAAAGTCTGGAAGACATTGACCTATCACAGTTTGCCAGCTCTTCTTATATTTCTTGGAGGTTAGTTTGCTCATGTTTAGTCATGTATGCTGTTACATACCTCACAAGAGCCATTGAGTTGTCTGCTACAAACTTGACATCAATATTTGCTTGCCATATCAAGAGAAGAGAAGGACTATAGTCATTGATATAGACTTCTGATTCTGTGCAAGGTAGTTCATACACTCGCTTTGTTGACTTTGCTTTCAGGTGGTGTCACATGGCTGAAAAAACATCATTCAGTAAATCAGCTAGGCAAACTCACCTTGGGAAGCCAAAACAGCAGCCAGTATACGACTGACCTTTGTTTTTAACTTTCCTACAACAGTATTTGCCACAGAGGTGCCGTTGGAATTGTTGGACCAGTTCCCACAGTGTTGCACTATTATACTTGTCTGGTATCTGACATGTGAAATACTTCAAGATGAAGCTTAGAATGTCAGATATTTCATTGTCTCCAATTTGTGGAGCATCTTTAATCCATAGCAACATATCAGTAAAAATACCACCAACAGCTTAATCCGGTTCAAGGTCAGTTGGCATTCATCTGTATTCCCCCCCCCGGGTCGTGCCTGAAAATAGGCAGGATTTGTCTAGTGCACTTACCCGGTCAACAAAAGCTAAATAAATAAATAAAATAAAAATATGAATGTGTGGTGCTCCACAAGCTTGGTACTCAACCCTCCAGAAGTAGTGCTAATCAATACCAAGGGGAGGATTTGTCTTAGACAGTATGAATTTCAAAAGACTCTGGAACCGGTGGTGGAAGTAACATGAAATGATTACTGGATCAAGTGAGCAGAGTTCATTGAGAGTCATTGTTTGGATGTTCTCAACATCAGAGTTTGCCCATCTCAGTATATTGAGCAGATCATCCCAATAATATTCTGCACAACTGAGTGTCACAAATCATGTTGCTGGTCCAAACTCTCTCAGCATGCACATTACCTTAGAGTGATGTCTATACCAGTATTCTTTGGTATCACACATGCTAGACAAAATAGAAGAAAGACTGACTTGCAGTGTTTCATCTTTGTTCTACAACTTGTGTAACTGTGCAGCTGTCATATTATTAAATTCTGTCCCAAGTCTCAATGTGTGAGCAATACTAGCAGATAGGACACTAAGTTCACTTTCCCAAAGAAGGTGGAACAGGTATGCAGTGTTTCTTTGAAACTTGCCATCCTTATGTAGTATTCGTGAGATCCTATACTCAGCTCCTTGTAGTCAGACTTCTCATTTGTTTAATCTACCACCTGAACCAAGTGGGAACAGATCAGGGAAACAAACAGCTTCTAGAGTGGCCTCCCATATACTAACAGGATTGCCCTCCACTTGTTTCATTTGATATAAATCAATGTTATCCATTTCTGGGTCTTTGCCATGCAATGGGTGTATGGTGAATTGCTCATACACATTCTGTACAGTTGCCATGTTAACCTTCTCAAGTATTACCTTCTCAGAGTTGTCTGTGGCAATATCTGATGAGAGACCACTAAATGTGTCAATGTCAATTTCAGGATAGAAAGGATTGTGCTCTTTTAGATATCTCAAAGCATTCTTCATATTGTCTGCATTGACAATCTCTTGCCATATTGTTTTCACCTTTGTTGGCACACCATTTACCAAGATGACTACACTATTGTCCTGAGAAATAGTGTTGACATTGTCTTGCAAAGGTAAAGGCAGGTAGACAACAGAGCCTTTGAGAGAAGGTACAAGTTCTTTGTTTGGTAGGTCTTGTGTCCTTGTATTCAGCTTGATGATTGTTTGAAATGGCTTCATGGTTTGAATGAGAATCCTTTCAAACAAGTTCAACACTGTTATCTCATTAGGTGTTGGTTGTACTTCCATTTTATTGAGCACTGACCAAGGAGGTAAACTATCATTCTTGATTTTGTTATGACAGTAGGAACAGAGTGACACAGTTGTGAGTTCTTCAAAGTCAGACTTTAATAGGAGGTATGCATGGAGACGTCCCCACATTTCATTCCAAGATGGAATGTTTTGCAGGTCTACTTTGACACATAAGTGCTTGTAGAGCAATCGTTCACATGACATGCATATTGTGTCAAATTTCTCTGTTTTGCTTAATTCAAATTTAGCAAATTCATGACCAAAATATCGTAGGAGCTGCTCTTCTTTAACCAGAGATGTCTGAGGAGTACTTGCTTCTTCAGGAACAGTAGCAGCAGACCTCAATCTTTGGGTTCTTTGCAACTTTTTGATTAACTCACTAAGTCTTTGAACATTTCCATTATCGAACAATGCTTGGAATTGTGTATAGTCTCAAATGAGAGATCTGACATGATACAACCTTTGCACAAATTTGCGAATGCCAGAGTTATGCACTGCTAGCATACGAAAGTGATGAAATGTGCTGTTGCAGTTCATGGACTGTAAGCATGTGAGGGAGTGACCCATCAGGCCTTTGTGAGGCTGGACCTCACACTTGTCAATGCTATGAAGTAGTGTGTGTCATTCAGATCTCTTTGTCTTAAGAGTTGTTGAGAGAAAAGTTTTTATAGATATAATAGATTCCTCTCTAATGTTACATGTGCTGTCACATGTCCATTTTTGCTGATGACTTTGGATCCTTTCAATCTCTTCAGCTACATTGTCATTATTCAGCTAGATGGTTTCATGGGATAGAGGGAAGACATTTAGTAGTTTTCCATGCTCATCTAGTGTTAAAGTAATGTCTCTACTGTGTGCATGGTATGTCTCTTCCCAGAAGAATGCTTCTGAGTACTCTGAATGAAGCCAGTTTCTTTGAAACACAAGAGAAATATTATTTCTAAGTGCTCAAAAGATAAAATAGTGTTTCTCATCTCCTCAATCTTTGTACTCAATTTATCAATGGCTGACATCATATCAGTCCAGAGTTGGGAATGTATTGCTAGAGCCTCATTGACAAATCATCTTGCTGTTAAGCGGAGTTTCATCAATGAGAGCTTAGAATGTAGTCTGTTACCTTTGCGTCTCAATATTATGGAGATCACATGTTCAATCCTAACTCTGTGGACTAGCTTTTTGAAAAACATTATCTTATTGTGTTGAGCATTAGCAGAGGTACTACACCTAGCATTTTTCTGTCTCACATGTCTACGCTTTGGTGATGACAGTGCTGGATGTTGTGATTGTAATGTTTCTCTAGGAAGGCTACTTGTGGTAGTTTTCTTAGAGGACAGTTTCTGTTTCTTTAGTTGTGTATGATTTAGTCTGTGTGTGATGTGGAGAGAAGAGAGTTTTTTATGCTTCTGTTTAGAAGCTTTACCTTTTGTTCTTGTATGGCATGACAATGAACAAGCAGTACAGCTAGCACTTTCTTTATGTGCTCTGGTTTTATGGCAGATGCCCATGATGAAATTGGTGAAGTATTTCTTCAATATGTTTGTTGTTGCAGTTACCTAAGGAAAGTGAAAATACATATATTTAGTAGAAAACAACACTAGCAACATGGCAGCTAATCAGAAATTGTTTGTTTGGAAAATAATATGTAGTATTGTGCTAATAATAAAACATCTGCTATCATTAGCAGTACTTTGTTATGAATTATTTGACTATTGTGTGCATAGTACTGTGCAGTTAATATTGCAGCCTCTTGTCACATGGGAAAAAGTTGATAAAGAAGAATATGTGCCATGTTTATTGGTTGATCTGTTTGGATAGTGTTAAGTGTAAATTTGTGAAGCTATCAAGTATTTCTTGTGGCATTGTTGCATGCACTTATGCTGACATATAATGATAAATGGAATAGGAAGTGTATTGATTGATTGTTGCAATCATAGTATTATGGTTCTGGCTGAATGTGGTGATTATGTCAATAGTCTAATTAAGTTGAAACAATATTACTTTATTGATAGTTGGGATGGAATTATTACATGAGTCTAATGATGATTGGCTCTTATAGTGCATGTGTAGAAAGTTGTATAAGTTAAAATTCGTGAATTTGTATTTTTTGTCATGACCAAAGAATTTGTCAAGTCACGAATGATCCTCATGGTCAAAGATGGTCGCGATCAAAGAATTTGAGGTCTTGGGAACAAAGAATGAGTAAACTGTGTGCTATTAGTGTAGAAGCTTGTTTACGTTGGTTTCATAACATGCAGAACTTGTGAACTGGAATGGAGGCAGTATAGTGCAGTGGTTTAAGGCTCTGAGCTGAAAATCTGGTGATATCCAGCAGATCAGACCTGGGTTTGAATCCCACAGCTTTCACTTGCATACTGTGTGACCCTAAGCAAGTCACTAACTTCCCTGTGCTCCCCAGGTTGCACCTGTGAAAAAGCTTTCAGCTTAGTGTGCCACTCCTGGTTAAACAACTAAAAAAAAAAAACCTGTCAATAGACATATGTGACCACTGTGTGGTGGTATAGTATGTAAATAGTTGAGTTTTTAGAGCTTTTACTGTTTTTTTGGTGAAATCATGTGGTTTTGTTCATAACCTAAGAATTTGTCAAGTCACGGTTCAAGTTAGTGATCAAACTGATTGGCGGTCAAAGATTTTGCACACTTGCAGTCAAAGATCGTAAAAGACACGGGAAATATGTAAGAATGTTTTTAAAACAAATAAGACAAGTATTTTTGTTACATATGGATCATTTAAATGCTAAGAGGGTTTCTGTACTGTATTGCTGTTAAAAATATTGGATTTGCACTGTGAGAAACGTTTAACATCGAAGTCTCGCGTTATTCTCACCATCAAAGATTTTGTAAGGTTGTGGTCTATTCTCGCGGTCAGAGTCGTGGTTCAAGATTTTGCATGCTCACGGTCAAAGATCATAAGAATGTTATAATTATGTGAAAATGCATAAAAAACAAATAAAACTATTCATTTTACTTATCGGCTATTAAAATGCTAGGAAGGTTTATCTTGCTGTGATGTTTTTTAAAATATTGGGATTAGATAGTCAGATGTGGTTTACGTCGAAGTCTCATGTTATTCTCGTGATCAAAGATTTAGCATGCTGGCAGTGAATCCTCATGGTCAAACCAAGTTGCGGTTGAAGAATTTGCATGCTCACGGTCAAAGATCGTAGAAAGTGCCAGAATTATTTTTTAATGTGTTGAAATTATATAAAACCAGTTTTCTCCTTGTTTATTAGTTAGTATAGTGGTATTAAGGTCTGGTGAAAAAAGTTAGGGAACTATTTTTTTCGCTTTGAAAGACTGCTAATGTCGAAAGCTCACGTTAGTATCGCGATCAAAGATTTTGCATGGTTGTGATCGATCTTGGCAATCAGTGCGAGTCACGGTCAAAGAAATTGCATGCTCACGATCAGAGAAAAGGCTAGGTTAGTCATGTGAGTTTTCTGAACCAATAGAATTGAAGAATAACACTCTGGGGGCCATTTTACATCAAGTGATTGAGAAGGCAACAGGGAATATTAAAAAAAGTAAGTGCTTCTCTCAAATATAATAGAACTGGAAGGGGACAGGATCAGTTGTGTTCCAGGACAGTAGCTGCTGCTGGTGTTTTCACAGGGTTCTTGTGGATTTTACTTGGTAGGTTAGTTCTTTTCCTTCTTACTTCTAAGGGGCTAGCAGGGTATTGTTTTGGGGGCTGCTGGATGTTTGAAAACTGATTTGGTGGCTGTAAGTGGGCTCATTTTGTGGATGTTTCACTGTGTAACAGGCTGCGCTGGTAGAGGCCTATTTCTTCTGATTTAAAACCTATTTGGTGGGATTTGCTTGGAGATGGTTTTTTGAATTGGAGACCTATATCTGTTAATTTCAAGCCTGTTTTGATGTGCTGTTAGTGAAACTGATTAAATTGGAGACCTGTTTCCTTTGGCAGCAAACATATTTTGGGGGCTTTGACTTGAATTTTGATTCCTTGTGCTGACTCCATTAGCTGTAAAGGTTAGTACATAGTGGGGGAGGGGTGTTAATGGTCTGGCCAGGTCTCACTCAGCCAATTGACTGGAGGCAGAGCTGAATCAGGTTGAGGTGTTAGCTGCTTTGTCTCCTCAGAAAGAACTGGAAGGGGACAGGATCAGTTGTGTTCCAGGACAGTAGCTGCTGCTGTTGTTTTCACAGGGTTCTTGTGGATTTTACTTGGTAGGTTAGTTCTTTTCTTTTACTTCTAAGGGCTAGCAGGGTATTGTTTTGGGGGCTGCTGGATGTTTGTAAACTGATTTGGTGGCTGTAAGTGGGGCTCATTTTGTGGATGTTTCACTGTGTAACAGGCTGCGCTGGTAGAGGCCTATTTCTTCTGATTTAAAACCTATTTGGTGGGATTTGCTTAGAGATGGTTCTTTGGCTGCTGGGCTTGGAGGGGAGACACAGAGCTGATACACTCTCTCTTGAGTCAGGTGTCTGCCCAGGACCCACCCTCCCCAGAAGTCTGCAAATTTATAGGGGAACACCTGCCCTGCAATTGGAGGAAAAGGCTGCAGGTGCAGCTCATGTAGTTCTAGCCACTGGGGGTTGGATTTAAAGGCTGGGAGAGAGGAGCTTAGGGAGTTGTTCATTTCCCTTATAAGTTTAATGTGTTGTACTGCACCTAGTAACAGGGTTACTGGTGTACAGTGGGACTGTCTCTAAGATTAGTGGGTGACCTAATTAGGCAGTAGGGGTATCTTGGACTAGGGGGGAACCTGGTGGCTCACCCAAGGAAACCTATTTGGAAGGGGATGGAACCACACGTCATTAGGGCCGGCATCTTTGGGAGGGTGTTGGCGTGCACAGGATGTGGAGCAGCCATGATACTGGACTGGGCTTGGAAGTTCGGTGGTTGCCCAGTGTGCTACCAGCTAGCAAAGCTTAGGGAGGAGGTTGAGGGATTAGGAGAAAGCTGGGGGATGGGGTGGTATGGTTGGGAAGGGGCTGGGAATCTCCACAGGGTTGCACAAGCACTGGGGGTGGGGGCATGGGAAAGGAGTGCAGGAGAATACTCAGTGGTCACATAGGGACCCTGGCAGAGGGGGTCCAAAAGGACACTACCAAGGAAGCAGGCAGGTAACTGGGGACCCTCACAAAGGGGGGGACGGAGGGACAACATTCTCAGGGAAGTAGGCAGATGGCCAGGGCTGGATAGAAGGAAGCAAGGCGGGGAGGTGGATCAGACCTTACACTCAGTAACCGCTTCAATTCTCTTCTTCTGCTCAAGGATGAGGGGGTGATGTAGCCACGAAAGGGGTGGTTAGAGACAGAAAGGGAGTGGGAGTGGGAGGCAGGAGGCAGGGGCCAGATAGCAGGAAGAACAGGGGGGGACCTGGAATGCAGGAGAATGGGGGGAGCAGTGAATCACAACAGGAGGGGCAGGGGAAAGAGGGAGGAAAGCGCAAGGAGAAGGACCAGTTGGGAGGAAAGGTAAAGGAGAAGGACCAGAAGCACAAAGAGGATTCAGTAAAGGGAGCTGAGGGTTTAGGCCAGGGAAGCATGACGAGCAAGGAGGAACTAAATGGAGACAGGAAGGAAGGGAGGACGAGCCAGGCTAGTTTAGCAGATGGGGAGAAGGACCAGTTGCGAGCAGTGAGGGGAATTAGCAAGGTACAGAAGGATACTAGGAGGAGGAGGGCATAGGATTGGAGGAGGGGTGACCATGGTAAATAAGGAGGGAGTGGCATGTGGCACCCAGATAGGGGAGGAACAAGGAGCCGGCTGGGTGGAGGGGCTGGTAGAAAGGATGAGGACATGGAAGGGAATGGAGGAAAAGAAGTGGTCAGAGTGCTCCTGCTGGGGGATTCTATGATCAGGGGTATCAAATGGGATAGGGAGGGAGAAGCCTGGCCAGTTAGAACAAGATGCTTCCCTGGACTAACGGTGCACAGGGCTAAGCACGAGGTATATCAGCTGGCAAAGGATTGTGGGGGTTCCCCAGACATACTGGTCCACCTTGGTACAAATTACATTGAGGGAAATAGCGAGCTAGAGATACAGGCAAGATTCAGGGAGCTCACCAGGGTCTGTCATGACATAGGATGCACAGTTTCCTTCTCAGAAATCCTGCCAGCGCCAAGGGCTAGTGGGGAACACAAAAGGAAAATTAGGGAGATAAACCAGTGGCTCAGGGAGAGGTATGAGGCCAGAGGGTATGGGTTGATGGGGGATTGGGGGAGACCTGGGAGGATAAGGAGCTGTATGTTAGAGATAGACTACATCTCAATTTGGAGGGGAAGGGAATCCTTAAGTTGAAAATAGAGGGGTTCATTGGTGAAAAGTGGGGTTTAAACTTGTGAAGGGGGTGGGATGGGAGAAAAGGCTGTCAAGGGGGTGCCGATAAAGGAGGGACTCTGTCTCCACCCCCCTGGAGACCAGGAGGATTGCAGGAAAAGGCCAACTGGCAAAGCGCAGACCAGGGGAAAACAGAATCCCCATGGGAACACGAGCAGGGGAAATGGAACTATAGGGAAAGGGTGGAAGGTAGTCCTGCTAAATGCCAGGAGCTTGGGCAATAAAATGCCTTATCTCCAGGTGATGCTAACTGAGGGAGCAGTGGATGTGGTAGCGGTCACTGAGACTTGGGCCACTGCAAGACATGACTGGGACCTGAACCTGGAGGGTTACACTATGTTCAGGAAGGACAGGGGGGAGGAAGGGAGGAGGGGTAGCAATGATAGTCAAAAACTGCATTGGCATAGGGGGAGTAGAGGAGGTGGAGGGAACCGTGGAGGCGATTTGGGTCACCTTGATAACAAGGGGGAGCAAGAGAGTAAAAATAGGAGTGGTGTATAGACCCCCTGCCATGGCGGAGGAGCTGGAGGACAGTCTGGTGGCAGATGTTAGGATACACTGCAAACTGGGCAGAGGAACAGTGGTGGTGTTGGGGGACTTAAACATGCCAGGAACAGACTGGAAGACTATGACATCCTCTGTGACCAGGGAACAGAGGTTGTTGGATGTCTTTCAAGACGCATTCCTAACTCAGCAGGTGAGGGAACCGACCAGGGAGGCACGGGTACTGGATGTGGTCCTGGCAGACAGTGACCAGATTGGGGTCTGGAGGTAAGGGACCCATTGGCGGGGAGTGACCATGCCACGGTCTGGTTCTGCCTGGACCAAGGAGGGTAGAAGGCTGCACAAAGATGGAAGTAACCGACTTCAGGGGTGGATTTTAAGGAAATGGGAAGGATCCTTATGAGCATTTGGATGGGATTGGGTCAGACATGGACGCTGATAGTAGGTGGGAAATCATCAGAGAGGGGTGCAGGATGCTACCAGCACCTGTGTAAGAGTAAGACAAAATGGTGGAGCCCAAAAACCCTGTTGGTGGACCAGGGAGGTCCAGGAGGTGGTGCGGGGAAAGAAAGCAGCCTATAAGCAATTCAAGTGCTCAAGGAGTGAAAGGGAGCGAGGGGAGTACGAGCTGATGGCTAGAAGGGCCACTAGAGTGGTGAGAGTGGCTAAGGCAAGGAAGGAGCAGAACCTGGCCAGGGAAATTAGGAGAGGGAACAAGGGGTTCTTTAGATACATTGGGGTAAAACGAAGGGTGAAGGGGCAGATTAGCAGGATTAAATCAGGGGAGAGATGGGCACAAGACCTGGGGGAGCAGGCTGAGGTACTAAATGAGTACTTCACCTCAGTTTTCACCAGGGAAAATGGGGGTGCTGCATCATACATGGGAGGAGACAGAGATACTGAGGAGGGGGGCCCTTACCGATCGGCAGGTCTGGGGAGAGGGGGAGGCATCACTGGCAGGTGGGGAGGGCTAAGCAGGAGAAGAGGTACGGAAGTGGAAATCACAGCAGAGAGAGTGAGGAAGCCCTCAGCTCCCTTAAGATGGAGAAAGCACCGGGCCAGATAAATTACATCCCAGAGTGCTGAAGGAACTTGCAGATGTCCTGGGCAACCCCTGGCAGAGCTTTTCACCATCTCTCTGAGGACAGGGTGGGTGCCCCAAGACTGGAAGGTGGCGCATATAGTGCCTATCCACAAGGGGGATCAAGGGAGGTGGCAGGGAACTACAGGCCTGTCAGCCTGACATTGGTGGTGGGCAAGGTGATGGAGGGCATTGTCAAGGAGAGGCTAGGGGGGACCTGGATAAGTCTGGGTGCCTGGACGATAGACAGCATGGATTCATCCCAGGAAATCATGTCAGACAAACCTGGTGGAGTTCTATGACTGGGTGACAAGTGCCTTGGACCTGGGTAGACCAGTGGATGTCCTCTTTCTAGACTTCAGCAAGGCATTTGACTCTGTTCCTCACGTGGGCCTGTTGGATAAGCTGGGAGAAATGGGGTGGGAACCAGATGATCAGATGGATAGGCAATTGGCTCCAGGACCGGACCCAGAGGGTCATAGTTGGTGGGATAGTCTCATCCCCAAGGAGGGTCATTAGTGGGGTCCCACAGGATCAGTCCTGGGCCCCTTCTGTTCAACGCCTACATATCTGACATAAGGACAGGAATCAGGGTGAGATGAGTCTCTTTGCAGGTGACTCAAACTGGGGGCGGTGGTGGATGGGGAGGAGGGGAGGGTGGCCTACAGGGGACCTGGAGGCTCTGGAAAGATAGTCTAGAAAGTGAGCTGAAGTTCAATGCAGGAAATGCAAGGTACTCACCTGGGGCCCAGAAACCCAGGCCAAGTGTACACCCTGGGGAAAATGCTCAAGTCTCGATGGCTGAGAGGGACCTGGGGGTGGTGGTGGATGTCAAGATGAACAACTCTGAGACTTGTAGGAGGGCAGCAGCCAAGGCCAACAGGATGCTGGGATGCATCGCTAGGGGATCACCTCAGAAGGAGAGTGATACCCCTCTGTATAACTGCTTGGTGAGGCCGCACCTTGAGTACTGCGTGCAGTTTTGGAGGCCACACTTAAAGAGGGACATTAACCTCCTGGAGAGGGTCCAGAGGAGGGCAACCAAAATGATTTGTGGCTTGGGGGACAGGACCTATGAGGAGAGGCTCGAAGGGCTAAATATTTACACATTGGAAGAGAGAAGGGACTGGGGGGACATGATAGAGGTCTTCAGGTACATGAAGAGGGTAAATAGAGGAGGAACAGTCAGGGTGCTTCGAAGGAAGGAGGAAGGGCCACTAGAGGGCATGGGTGGAAGCTGGAGGGGGGAAGATTCAGGGGAGAAAGGAGGAGGTGCTACTTCACTGAGAGGGTGGTGGAGCCATGGAATGCACTGCCTAGGGACTGGTGAAGGCAGAGACAGTGGAGGGGTTCAAGAGGGGGTGAGACAGGTACAGGGGAAGGGTTCTGGAAGCAAAATCCAATGCAGCAAGAATATCCAGAACTGGGAAGGGAGAAGCCAGAGAAGGCGAGGGGGACAGCAAGGTCAGCACCCAGGGTGGGGGCTGACCAAACGAGCAGACACGAAAGACCGTTAGGCCTATTCTGCTGGCATTTTAGTATGTTAGTATGTTAGTAACTTGGATGAAAGTGATTTTTAAAGTTTTAAAAAGTTATTTAACTGTGTTTTGGCAAGTTAAGAACTACTGTATGTATTTTTTCACAACTGATATTGGCAGGAACTGTTTAGTTTAGCTACATTAGTTATGGAGTTTACAGCAATTTTGATATTTTGATAGCAGCATGTCCCGGGAAACTGTTACACAGTTTAGCAATAGATTAAAGTATTGATATATCTGTGTCACCAATGGATTGCTTTTGGTAAACTAATGCAAATAGGTTTTTGAGAGTGTGATTTGTACAAGTGAAAAAAAATGACCATTTATTGAAAAGCTGTATGTTTTATGCATTTTGCAATTTAGTCAGTCAAACTACTGTGATTGTTTTCTTACAGTAAGTTATTGTCCTTGGGATCTTTCTTGTGGTTGAAAACAGTCTTTATTATTCATTATTTGCCAGGGTATTTTTGGTATCTCAGACTGGCTGATCTGTACAAGTTGATAGTGTGCTAAGGAGATTTATTTTTACTCAGTGCTACTTTGGTTTGTGACAAATGCTGACTGATCTAATAATAGCGGCACTTTCTTGCTACATACGTGTGTGTTTTAATTGTTGTGGAATCCTGACTTGGAATGATATTGTGTCTTGCCTAGCTTAACCAGGTATTGCTTTTGCACTTGTTATATATAGAAAGAGAAATAAATATATTTAACTTAGGTAATTAAATCACAGTACTTCTCACTGCAAATAGTTTATCATTAAATTAAACTGGTTGTGAGACCTGTGCAATCAAATTAGTATAGTACTTTTGATTACTGTTGTTCACTATTTCTGTCAAGTTGTAAGAAATGGTTCCACTCACCACTCAAGCAGCTGGCTGAGTAAGTGAGGGAATTTAGTTTGCAAGAACATTATGGCCAGTGACTTAGACCAATCACAATTTGTGTTACTGGCAAGTTTTGAGGTGTGCCACTCAGAAGACAGTATTCTCCCCCCAAAACAAAAAAAAGTTTAATAAATATCATGCCAATAGAAAGACAGCTTATATGCATAGCTAGGACTCTATGCTGAATTAGCCAATCTGTGAACAGGTTATTGTTTGTGATTGTTTTGTCAGCATTTATCTGAATGATGCAACAGAATAGTAGTCATTGTGGTGGTTCTACTTCTTAGTACTTGGTAGTCAGACAGACACAATTGTTATATTTCTACATTTGAGTTATTAAGATTTGTTACTCAGCATGGCAGAAAAATCTACAGTCACAGTATGGATAGTAGGATCAAGTTTGGTGAGAAGGGAAGCATTGTTCAGTAGATATAGTCATTTTGGGAAAGATTTACAACTACCCGGATGCTTTGTCTCTTGGTTTGGGAAGGGTGGCATGAGGTGGGAGCAGTTCATGCCTACCATGTGTCATTTATTGGAGACACACCCAGACCCAGACATACTCCTTTTCCATCTTGGAAGCAATGATTTGGGTAACAAAAGGGTTACTGACTTAATAGAGGCTGCACAGTCTGACTTGCAGCATCTTATCAGTATGTTGCCATCGTGTAAAATTCTGTATTCAGATATTACACAACGCATGGTCTGGAAGGGTGAGGATTACTGTCCTGCATTTGAAAGATCACGCAGGAAGGTTAACATGCAAATATCTGGATTCCTACATGCTATGGGAATGCATACTATTCATCACCCCAAATTACGTATTATAAGTATAGGCTATTTTTAAAAGATAGTGAGCACCTCTCTAACACTGGCAATGACATTTTTGTTGGGGACATTCGACATGGTATCCTTACAGTTTTATGATTGTGTGCCTGTAGGATGGTGCTTCTCAAGTACATCACATTTACACTGTGAAAAAAAGGCTATTTTTAGAGCCACCACAAAATGGTCAAAAAATTGAACTGTTCACATCTTGTGCATTGCTGTCTGTATGTTAGGTTGTGAGTGTCTGGGAAGTACAGATTCTCTGTTTTTAACAGCAGATAAGTGTGATGGTGCTTATCGGTCATTGAGTAGGATGTATATTATTGCTTGATATTGTATGTGTGTTTTTTTAGGTGGGTTGTATAGTATTTTGTTGAGTGTAATTGTGGTAAAGTGTACGAGTTTTTCATTGTTTGTTGATATGCAGGGTATCTCTTGTTAATGATAGAGTCCATAGCTTTTTTCCTTTTTTATTAATTGTCAAGTATGGCTTGTTATGGGGGGTGTATTATACAAGTATCACTGGAAATGCGCCATATGTTTCTCAGTATGAAGTGGGAAGCAAAGGATGTTTAGTGATATGAGGAGACATATGCTGTTCATATAGTGTGCTGTGTGTTGCTAGGGTATGTTGATTACTGATCTGAGTCATACTGTTTCTGTGTGTGAAATGTTTGTGTTCTGTAAAAGTTTTAACAACATTTTTTATGTTTTTTCTTTACACAGGTAGATAACTGTTTGTTTCTTGTATCAAGACTCGACTGTCTAGTAAGTATTTTGCTTTTTGTTTTATGTCATTGTTGAATTCGATGTATTTTGTTCAGCAACATTGTAAGTGGTGATTTTGAGGGGTCTGGTAACAGCATAAATAGAAAAAACTGAAAAGCAAGTGGAGGTATTACTTGTTTTACATGCAAGTGGAAATAAGTAATAATACGCAGTCAGTAACATATGTATTTTCAATACATATGATGCAAAAATGTTTGTTAACGTTTTAGTATGCTGTGTAGTATGATCACTTGTTGCCATTCCATGCCTGCATCTTTTTTTCATGTTTTAAACTGATAGTGCAATAGTTATGTATATTTCATGATTATGGTGCTTTGGGAATCTGAGGGAGATAGTAGATGCATGTGTTTTAAGAACAGAGTTATTGTTAGCTCAGAGTTTACCAGTGAGCACACATATTTGATTGTGAGTGGCAAGCAATATAAATAGTAGTAAGGTAGAACAGTAGCAATGTAATATCTAATAGTTTTTTACGCTATCTTTTTTTTTGTTTCAGAGAACTATCATGCCAAAGTCGTGAAGTGATGCAGAGGTGCTGGCCCTGGTTCAGGCTGTGAGGGAGCATGCCAATTCTACATTTGTCATGCATGCGACTAACCTGAGCCTGACCCATACATGGGGTAAGGTAGGTGTTTGGTCACAATGAGTTTTCATATTTTTCAACAGAGGTATACATGTGATAGATGACAACGGTATGGTCAGTCATATTTGTTGCACATTTGTTGGATGTCCCTGAGACAGTGTCAATCAACAGTTTGATCATTCTGCTGTATGTGCTGTAAATAAAATACTTATTTTTTTGTGGTAGAGTGGGGTTTGTGTGAAGACTACTTGTAAAGATTGTGAAAGGAGACTTATAAAATGGGCAAAGGATTTCAAGCAATCTGATCAGTAGTTAGGTGTGTATTAGATGTGTGTAAACTATTATCCACATCTAGAATACACAGACCCATTTTATAAGTGCAATAAGCCAGTCTGGGGATGTGCATTGCACAGTTCCAATGCATGGTTAGGGGACTAGATGCACTTGGCCTGTGGCTTCATGCCTCAGTATGGACCTCTAGTTGTGCATTGGAACTGTCTAATGCAGACCCATTGTGTGTTACTACTGACACGTAGGCATGACAGCAGTGCTCTGCTGTCTAGAGAGGTACTGAGACTTGTGTGTGTGCTGCTAAGTAGTTGTATTGGACAGGACATCAGCACATACAAAAGTGGTCGGTAGACTCCTCTACAAGATGACATACTACGTCTCTGTGTCTTTAGCAGCAGACCATGTCAGCATGGTTGTTACTGCATTGGTGGATATAATACTCAGATATTTTTATTAATTTACTGTTACACTTATCAATGTGTTATATAGTATGGTGTGGACGCATATTGATATACGGTGTTAGCAACTGATGTTCAGCTTTACTGTGCTCTACAGTCAGTGGTTGCATAGATGACTTGTGGGTGGGGATGTGCCACATGTTGGTGAGTGGGTTATACTGTGGTGGTGTGAGTGAGTAGTCAGGCGGGGAAGGGGATACCAGTTAAGCACTACATTCTTTTTCCCAGGATCTGTATGCTTAGGTTTGGGAGTACACTGACTGTCCTGTTAGGAATATTGCATTTGTAGTATAGTGGTTAGACTGGGGCCAGTCTTTGTAGATAGATCAAGAAACGTGACAACCTATTATTTTCAATGTGTCATGAAAGATTTACAATGTTTTTTTATGTTTTTTCTCAGGTTAGTCGTACCTTGGGGAGGCAGGAGATTAGAAAATCTCCTGATGCATACCGTAAGAAGTGGAAGATCACCCGCCAGACATTTTTCAAAGCAAAGTCTGCGACGGACGATATGTGATGGAGTGTCTGGGAGTGGTTCGACATAGTCTATGCTATGTGGGAGGATGCAGGGAAACCAGAGTTTGGCGATCCCCATCACACATGTGAGTACATATTTGAAACTGTTGTGATGCAAATATTTGGTTTGTAACTGAAAGGACTGTTTTTTTTTCTATTGTTTAAATGAGTACTGGCATTTATTATTAAACTGCTAGTGATATGTACTATTTATACTTATGTGACAATTGATATATCACTACAGATATGTAAGAATGATAGGTTAGCAATTGTTACTTTACAAGTGTGTTTGTGGTGATATGTTTTTTTTTTGGAAAAAAGTCAAGATTACATGAATTCTTTGAAAGCTGTCAATGATACTTTTCTGCTGGTGTTCTAGTACATGTAATATTCAGAACATGAAATGTTCTGATGTTTAAATGTTGCAAAGAATTATTGTTAAAGGTAGGTAGGTGATATTTGTGGACAGGATACTGATCATAACAAAAGAGTGGAATATTGTCTGACCAACAGTATGTGTTTTGGGCTATGTTCATCATTAGATTGCTGGCTGATGGTGTTGTTTGTTTAAATCTTTTTGGTTTTTTGTTTACTCAGGTAGACCAGCTGTGGAACCTGCATCCTCCCATCCTGTGCAGCTTCAACCGCTCCTGGAAGGTGCGGCTCGAGGGGCTCCAGTCAAGCAACTACTTGTGCTCAACTGTGCTGGTGAGTTATTATAATGTACTGCTGTCTGTATTATTATTTATTAGAAAATGTGTTTTTATTTCCTGGTATCTGATTGGTTGGTACTCATGTCAGAGGAGTAGATTAACTTAGAATAGATGCCCTGGAAATAAAAAGTACCATGTCAAATGCCCCTCACAGATTCAAATATTATTATGCCCACCCTGCTTGCCCATTGGGCAAAAGCACCACACTGAATTTGAAACTGGCATCATTTATTTCTCTCGCTTAGCGACACATACTGTCCTGCCAACAGTCCCTAAATGATTGCCAGTTGCCAGACAAACTGTACATCAGCCTCCAATAGGCTCACTTGGCAGCACACTAACCAAATAAAAAAAAAGGTAGCCACAAGAAAAACAAAGCAAACCATCACTGCTACCCCCTTCACACAAGCGCTTTCGGCAGCATGTTTTTCAAAACCACAATCTGTACCTTCCATAGTTGTAATCACATGATTGCTGGAAACAGGCACATTATGGACTCGCTCAGTGCCACAGCTCACTAGCAGACGTTATTTCCACACAAATGAAAAATTACACCCTATATACTGAAGTGGCAGACACACTGTCACTTTTGTCACAATTTTACCACAAAAATATTTAAAGCAAATTTATTCTTTTTTACTTGCTGGTGATAACATTCCATGCACTCAGCAGTACTCCTCATAAACAGTACTTCTGTCAATTGTTCCTTATTTGCTCTGGCTTCACTCCTGCGACAGTAAAGCATTGAGATATTTTTTTTATTAACACAATTCCGCTTCTGCTTATAACGGCAATAGCATTTTCTGTGTCTCATGTACATTTTCCCGAGCACCCGTTTGCGGGGCTACACTCAACAGCCAGTACTGTGCTGTTGCAAAGAAAAGTATTACTGTGCTGTAAGTTGGGGGTTTCATAAAGGTATCACCCCCACACACACACAAAAAAAAAAAACGAGTAACACAACTAAGCTGAGCTTGGCGGTGGGGGGAATGTTTCAACAACAAAGGAGCGACATGTTGCACACTCCAAGAGATAGGACAAAACAAGTGAGAAATGCTGCTCTGCTGTCTACTGGTAACATCTAGTAAGTATACTAGTAGAAAGACTACTTTATTTGTAAAGCAACTATGACTTCATTTTTAGTAATTTTATTTACCATTTTTTGATTTCTTAAATATTACAAAAAAAAATCTTTACATACAGACCATTTTCTAAGTGGAATAATACTCTACAGGGTGGTTGTTATGGGCAATACTGGACCTTCCAGGGGGTATAAGGCCCTCCCGCCTGTGGTGTAAGCCCTCATTATGCCCCTGGGTGGTCCGGTATTGCCCCATACAGCCCACCCTATCAGGTATTATTGCTTGCTTGTATCTAGTTTGTATAAGGCTACAGAATGTGCCTACCTATTTGAGGTGTCTGATTGGCTGAAACAGTTTTATAGCTGGTCATCTATCAGATAATTAACACAGATGTGTGTCTGTGTGTGCGTTTGAACATTTACAATGAATAATGCATAGTTTTTAAAGCATATTCTGATGGTGGCTTATGAAGTGTTTTATCACAACAAAGATATTTATCATGTTTTTAAAAGAAACAATTTTGAGTGACAGTTATTGTTGCTCAAAGTTAGATATTTTCAAGCACAATAATATGTTCCAGGGTGGGTGGGATGGGCAGTTCAGGGCCATCCAGGGGCTATAAAGCCATGTGCCTGTGACACGAGGTGCCATCACAGTCCTGGGTGGTGCAGTATTGTACAATAGCACTTATGAAGTCAGGCATGATTGCTTAATTATTAGTTATATAGTTGTTATGTTTTAAACAGGTACTCAGGCTGACATTTTCACTGTGTTATGTATCTAATGTATACTTAGTCAGAAAGTGGTATAAGAAGAAGTAGTAATGTATGTGTTTTGTATTACTATGGGTATTCTGTGTAAAGGTTTTTATCGGTGAGAGACTATTACAGTTTGTTAATATGAAACAATATGATTGCACATAGATGTAGATTATTAAATGTAATATTCCAATTAGTGAATCAGATGTGTGTTCTGTGATTTACTGGAATAGTACATAGTATGCTACATCTGAAGATTGAGGAATTTGAATAACTGATTCTTGCAATATGTATATTCATGTATGCAGATGTTGATATTGAAACATGAATGGCTTATTTTGTTTAACTGTGTTTTTCAGAGGATGAGCCATCTGCAGAGGGTGCTGCTGGAGGGGAAGACTTCACAGAGGGGGTAGAAATTGTTGAGATCGAGCCCTCTGTGGAGGAGATGCCACAATCGCCAGCAGCAGGTCATCCTTTGTCATCTGCAGGTCCAGGTGGGCCTCCAGCTGAGGAACGTGAGTACTTCTTGTATACTTTGTGTTTTTATTATTAGAGATTAGTATGAGATGTACACAATATTGATACTTTCAGACATAGTATCACTGCAGTTACTTTACATTCCCACTTCAAAATGTTGTACCCTAAGACAGTAACTTGGTGTTACAGGTTTATCATACTGTGGTAAGAAACAGTGTTGGGTCTGATTTTTCAATTATACATCTCAGCATGGAGTTATAAAACAGTTAGATAGGAGTATCACATGAGAGCATTGCATCTGCTGGAAGTATGCAGTGCTTAATCAGCATGTCTAGGTTTATATACAGTATCAGTAATGGTCATCTGTTTTTTTTTATCTATTGTGTATATGGAGAGGCATGAATAAAAGTCATAGGTAGGTTGTATATGTACAGTATATTTTAAACATTTTTCTTAGATGGAGAATCTATGTGTCATTGTCAGTGTTTTGTATTAATAAATCCAACAAGGGATAGAGAATGTGCTACAATTGTGCATCGTGTTGAGTGGCTAATGTTAAAGTGTGTGGATTTTATTAAATGCCATATGTGTTTTATCTCTGTCTATTGATGAAGTTCAATACATAGGCAATGGTGTGTGGGTAAGTATGGATAGATAGACAGTAGTAAATGTGTTTTCCTCTTCAGTGGGGTTTACTTTACTATATATTTTCTATGTTTGTATCTTTGATATGTAGCTAGTTTGTGAAACACTGTCAGAGACGATGAATGTGTGCATTTAGTATTGGATACATACATCTCAAGGATTTGTAAGAGATGGCACGGCACTACAGTGATGGTAATTATCAAAGTGGTATGTATCAAAGTGGTATGTGTTACCATTTGAGATACTGAGTAACAATGTCTTAGTTGTAACATAGTATCAGTGACTTACACTGAAGTGCTGTTGTCATAGATCAGATGGTTATAGAGTGTGGTACAGTAGTATTCACTCTTTGAATAGAGAATATATCTGCACATGTTTTGGGAGGTTGCTGGTGTTCTTACTGGTTGAATTTCAAACACTGTTTGTGGTTGAACTACTTTCCTACTGCTGTTACATGAATATATTTAAAGGTGTTTACTATTGGGTGTTATTGTATATCTCGTATTATACAATGGCAAGAAAGAATCTTAGACTGTGATTGGTCAGTTTTGGGCTGGACCCATGGTGTTATCCCAGTACGATGCCACAGGTCTAGTCTCAGCCTCAGTGTGAACCTGTATATGATTTTTTGGATGAGCTTGATGATTTTTGGGACCTAGAGCTCTTTTTTTGCATCTCCCCTTAAGAAACAAAAATATTTTTCCACACTAATAAAAAGATTCTTTACAATTATTTTTTTCTTTACAATTATGTTTTTGTTTTATATATAACAACGAGCCATTGTATAATAGGAATAATGCATTCCAGAGTGTGTGTCATTTGGGATAACACCATGCCTGGGGCATTGGAAGCACTCGGCCTGCGGCCTCGTGCCCAACCACCCCAGGCGTGGTGCTATCCAGTATGATATACACACTCTCATGCATTATTCCTTTAGTGACAATTGTTGCACTGTGCACATATTCAACATGATAGTATTGTGCTGTGCAGTGTTACAACTGTAACAATGTAGACATTATGATTTTTCTTAATTGTGGACATGTTATACAAACTTGACATATGCTGATTTATACACTACTTTAAGGGATATGAGAATAGAGAACTATTGTTGAGTTGAGAGAAAGTGATGTAGATACAATATGTGTAGTGTTATTCTATATATTTCATGCTGAGGGCACATGTGTATATAGGGGAAAGTGATAACTCTTATCTTAAATCTACTAATTTATTTACTTGTTAATGGAATACATTGTAGTACACTAGAAATTTTATATATATTGTTAACAGACAGATTCAGTGGTCTATTTTATGAAAGATCAGTATGGTTCCATCTACTAAAATAATTTTTCTTGTTTTTTTTCTTTGTCTATACAGGGCAACTTGCCGTTCTTAATAAGATCAGTCACACCCTCAGCCAGCTGTTTGAGACTGTGCAGAGTGGCAATGAGGCTGCTGCTGAACACGCCCATGACTCTGCAGCAAAACTAAACTACCTAGTAGGGCAGACAGGTGAGACAATATAGCAGGGTGGTGAGATTATTGATTTGCTGCAGCATCACGGGCGTGTAGGGCATGTGGCATTAGTGGGCACTCATGGGCTTGAGTAGAGCAACAGAGGCCTCACCAAAGCAATTGAGTCATTGAGGGACTTGAAGGAGGCCTCTGTTGCTTCACTTGAGTCCATGCACTGTCACATGGTGTGGCTGGCTGAGAACCAGCTGGAGGCCACAGAAGCAATTCACCAGCTTCTGCACCAGGACCTGCAACACTTAGAGGATGACCAGCCCTCTGAAGAACCTCAGCATGAGCTCCTCGAAGGTGACCCTCCAACATCTCCATCAAAAGCTGCTACAGAGGAGGGGCACCTAGCTGCACCTACTCTTGACCAGGCTTCCACTTCCTCGACACCATCGCCTTGCCAAGTCCCCACAGTTTGAGTGGCCAGCACCTCTGCATCACTCCTGGACACTTTTTTTGTAAATAGTTTGTGAACTGCAGAATATATTTCAGGTTCTTTTACCGTACCATTTATTTATTTAGTGTGTCGTAACACTTTTATTTATTTTACATACCTTTAATTTTATGTCTTATTTTTTTTATTTATTGCTTGTATTTAAGTTCTTTGTATATTTATTTGTGTCTGAGTCACACTCAATTTTTTGTACAAAAGCATTTTATATTTTTTTACAAAAAAATATTTTTATAAACAGTTTTAATTTCGTAAACATTTGTCTCATTATTATTATAATAGATATGTATATTGTTGATTTATTGGCTACCGTGGATGCCGGTTATTAAATCTGTGACAGTTCAGTGATCACCAGTGTCACACCAAGGAGATGGTTTGTATGAATGGGACACATTGTTAATGGTGTTGGTTTGCTTAGTGTTACATTTTGTGCTTCCATTAGTGAGCCAGACACTACTATCTACTTCAAAAATGTATGTGTATTACTGAACCATTTGTTTTGCCTTGTGTATTTTAATTGTACAGACAGCAAATAAAATGGAACAGAAATTCTTTGAAGTATTTAGAAATAGTTATGATTGCCTCCACTGGAATTACTGGATAGTGTATTTAATAGTACATAGGTAGGTAACTTTTACCTTAAGGTGTGCTAAGAGAAACAGCATTTTGTTTTCCTCAAAAAGTAAGGAAATTAATTGCAAAAAACTGTGTTAATGCA